>CANXYC010594408.1:0-35525 GCA_948193065.1 Aleurites moluccanus | reverse complement strand
TCTCTACACTCCCCCTTAAGCTGGTGAATAGGTATTTTCCATTCCCAGATTGGATACAATAGTCTGGAAAACTGAACTAATCGATCATCTAATTAGAACATTAGCAAGTTGACCATGTGCAGAAACATAGGGTGTACATATAAATCCACTCTCTAACTTCTCTTTAATGAAATGTCTGTCGACTTCACTGTGCTTCGTCCAATCATATTGTACTAGGTTGTGAGCAATATTGATTGTAGATTTGTTGTCACAATAAAGTCTCATAGGGCCATCCCACTTGATCCTCAAATCTTCAAGAATGATCTTCCACCAAAGTAGTTCACAAACACCTTGGGCCATCGCCCGAAATTCAGCCTTTGCACTTGATGGAGCCACCACAAATTGCTTCTTACTCCTCCAAGTTATCAGATTCCCACCAAGAAAGGTGCAATATCCTGAGGTTGGCCTCCTATCGATAATGGACCCAACATAGTCAGCATCAGTGTATGCCTCGAGCACCAAGCCTCCATTTCTTGTAAATAAGATACCTTTCCCTGGTGTTCGCCTAAGATAATGGAGCACTCTATGAGCGGCCTGCAAGTGAACTTCCCTTTGACTATGCATAAACTGACTAATTACACTCATTGCATAAGCTATATCTGGCCGCATGTGAGAAAGATAAATGAGCCTCCCCACAAGTCGTTATACATCTCTCTATTCACTGTGGCATCCTCCTCTGCTTTACCAAGCTTAAGATTCAGATCCATAGGAGTACTCGCTGGTTTACATGCCGTTTTTCCTGTTTTTTCAAGAAGATTTGCAGCATACTTCTGTTGAGAGATAATGATTCCATGTCTAGAGTGTGCAACCTCAAACTCTTTAGCCAAGCATTTGCTCAACACCTGTCTCTATGTATCATCATTCCCTGTTATTATTGTGTCATCAACATACACTAAAAGAGCTGTAACTCCCTCTAAAGAAGAGTTTTTGATAAATAGTGTATGGTCTTCATGACTCTGCTTGTAATCACTTGCCAACATAACTCTAGCAAACCTCCCAAACCATACTCGTGGTGATTGCTTGAGGCCATACAAAGACTTCTTCAATTTACACACGATGTTAGTAGCCAAGTTCTTCCCATAGCTTGATGGAACCTCCATATATATCTCTTCTTCCAACTCCCAATGCAAGAATGCGTTCTTGACATCGAACTGCTGCAAATCCCAACCATAATTAGCTGTTAGTAGCAACAACACTCTCACTGTGTTGATCTTTGCAACAGGAGTAAAGGTTTCCAAATAATCAATCCCATATGTCTGAGAGTAGTCTTTGGCTACCAATTGTGCCTTATACCTCTCAATTGACCCATCCGCTCTATACTTCACCCTGTACACCCACTTACAGCCCACTGGTAACTTCACCAATTCCCATGTCTTGTTTTTTTTCAAATGCCTCCATCTCCACATTCATAACTTGTTTCCACTTTTCATTGGACAAAGCCTCAGATAAAGTGGTAGGGATGGTGATGGTGTTTAGGCTTATAACGAAGGCTTTTTGTGTTATGAAAATTTTTGGAATGTGTGCAAGAGGGTATAATGGTCGTATTGTACATTCTCTAACTCCCTTTCTGAGGGCAATTGGAAGGTCCAAATGTCATTATCCTCTTGCACTTAAAGATTATCTTGTAATGAAGGATTAGAAATTCTTACCTCATTCAAAGGACTTGGATTAGACTCTTGAACCTGCACAGGATCACGGATGGCCTTCCTTGTGAACAGCTTGCCTTTGCCAAATCTCACATCACCACAGACAGAATCAGGTAGTGTCTCGGACATAGGCACAGGCACAGGCTCAAGTTCGGGCATAGGCACGGGCTTGGGTTCTAAACAAGCTAGTGCAGGATTGGGCAGAGATGACAGATCGGGTAGAGATGACAGATCAAGGGGCCATCCTTATCTTCCCTAGTTGGATTCTCCCCCTGAAGATAAGGATTGTTGAAGTAAGACTTGTTCTCATTCAATGTGACATCTATTGAGACATAAAATTTCTTTGAGGATGGTAACACTTGTACCCTTTATGAGTCAACTAATAACCCACAAACACATATAAAAATGCTCTTGGATCCAATTTGCCCCTGTTTTGACTATGGACATGGACAAAAGACACACCCGAAAACTCTAGGAACTAGATTATTGTTGGTTTTGATGTTCGGGCAAAATGTTGAATGGGTGTCCATAGGACTCTTGAAACCCAAAACTCTAGAAGATAGCAGATTTATGAGATAAGTGGCTGTAAGAACTATTTCCCCCCAAAATGACCTAGACATAGTTGTCTGAAACTTTAAGGCTCGGGTTTTTTAAGGAGGTGGCCATTTTTCATCTCTGCCACCCCATTTTGTTGTGGAGTATAAAAACAAGATGATTCATGAACTATTCATTCTTTCTAAAAAAATGGAGTAATTGTTTGATTGAAATAATCTATGGCATTATTTGACCTGAATTTTTTAATATTGACCCCAAATTGATTTTTGATCATGTAATAAAAGTTTGGAAGTATGGTATTTACATCTGATTTATGTTTGAACAGAAAAATCCAGGTAACACGAGTCAATCATCAATAAAAGAAACAAACCATCTTGCCCCAGAAACATTAGAAACAGTAGATGGACCCCAAATATCATTGTGTATAAGATAGAAAGGAATAGAACTTCTGTTATTGCTGATTGGAAAAGGACGCTTGGGTTTAGCAAGTTCACACACCTCACAAGTGAAATTCTCAACATCTAAGTTTGCAAACAAAAAAGGAAACATAATCTTAATAATACTAAATGACGGATGTCCTAGTCGGCAATGATGGAGGATAATTTTCTCTTTATCGAATGAAATGGATTCTAAAACTTTATCGGATGAAATGGATTCTGAAACAAAGGAATGGGAAGATCTGCCTGTGGTGATGTTCGACTCACTTGGTGTTTCAAGATAGCAGAGGCCACTCCATTCTCTAGCATGTCCAATCGTCCTCCCCGAATTCTTGTCTTGAAATACACAATAACTACTGTGAAATACCACATTATAACATAAATCTTGAGTGAGTTTTTTAACTGAAACAATGTTGGTGGACAATTTAGGAACATGAAGGACATTTTTTAAGGTTATAGATGGGTTCACTTTGATATCTCCTACACCTGCAAATCGACTGTGGCTATTTTTCTATTGCTTGGACATGGTGTATAAGTTGAAAAATGTTTGGATGAGTAGGCCATGTGATCGGTGGCGCCTGAATCCATGACCCATGAGTTGGCAAAATTAATATCCAAAGCATTTAATCCAAAGAAAATAGGAAACTTACCTGAATATGCTAAAGAACAACTACCTGAAGGCTTCTCAAGGCTGTTAATAAGGGATCTCAACCTCTCTATCTCCTCATGATTAAAACTACTCAGCTCCTATGGTGTTGGTTCACCTTGAGACGATGCTGCCACGTGAACCTGTCCACTACCTTTTTGTTGATCTCCCCTCTAGCTCCGCTCACGACTTGGAAGCTTTCCATGGAGCTTCCAACACTTATCACGAGTGTCACAAGGCTTCTTACAGTAGGTACACCATAGTCCTTCTCGGTTTTATCTAGTTTTTTCTGCTGGAAGGGCTACTTCTTTTCCGATGGTGGTGGTTGATGTAGTACCACTAGCCACCATAGTCGAGCCATTTGTGCTTTGTGGTTCAAGCATTAGGCCTCTCCTGCTTTCCTCACTTAGAATGAGTGCTACCACCTCATTGAAACAAGGTACTTTCTGTTTTCCAAGAATTTGAATTCTCACTTGATCAAATTCTGGATCGAGTCCAACAAGAAAATCATAGACTCGGTCCTACTCAATACAATCCTTTAACACAGCTGCATCTTTTCGGCATTTAGTCTTTATCACCCTGTAATGGTTGAGTTCCTGCTATAAGGACTTCAATTGGTTGGCATACTCGATGACAGTGCTATTTCCCTATCTTGCAGCCATTTTTTTCACTATAGCTTCATAAACTTGAGCCACATCTCTTGCATTTGAGTAGGTTTGTTGAATAGCATCCCAAACCTCCTTAGTAGTCACTAAAAACATGCAAGTATCACTTATTTCAGGGACCATTGAATTCCACAGCCAAGCCATTATCATTGAATCTTCTTCCTCCCACTTTTCGAAGCGAGAATCTTCTAGTTTAGGTACTGCACCCGTGAGATGGCTGATTTTTCCTTTCCCTTTGAGAAACGTGCGAACAAGTTGAAACTACTTGAGGTAGTTTTTCCCATCCAGCCTATAAGCCACTTGAATGCTCTGCAATCTCTAGGTTATTGGTTTCAGATTACCTGTTCAGATGTGGTCATGGAATTGGTTGCTCTTGTCTAACATTTCACTCGACAAAAAATTTCGGAAAAGAAAAAAAAAATGGCAGATACTGGCAATGAAGGCTGAACCAAACGACGGCAAAAAAATGGGTCGTCGACAATTCAGTCCGAAATGAAATTGGCAATGAAGGCCATGAGAATTTTCCGTCAAAAAGGTGAAAAACAGCCCCTAGAAGAGGATTAAAAGATGCTCTATTTTGCAGAAGAAAAACAGAGGATATTGATGGCAATGAAGACCTCTTTAGATTAAATGAAATAATCCCTTAAAATCTCAAGAGAGATTTTTGAAAAAACTACTCTGATACCATAACAAAAATTGAGAAGGAATTGTATTTTTTATTATTATTATTATTTTTCACAATACGGTAAGGTTAGCTATATACACAATAACTCTAGCATATACACCGGAAACTATCCCAACTAATCCCATGATTTGTGGGCCCTCAAACAGAATGGGAAAACCAGTAATATACAACCCGTCTTACAAGATTATCTCTTAAAACATCTAACAACCTATACACAGTTTTCTCCACAAACTCTAGACGTCTTTTTCACTCTAAGAAAGAAGCATGAGCACAAAAAACACACTAATGTTATTGCCTTAAAATTTCATCTGTGTCTTAATATGGTACTTTTCTTTGTTTCAACATAAAACAAAGCTTTCTCCACTTTTCATGTGTATTAATTATAAGAGAATAAATTTTCCTTTGTTTTTCACTTTTTTTTTCCCTTCAATTAGTAACATGAACATCTCACAGATGATTTTAGGGCTAATGCTCAAGTTCAGACACATACCGATGACAGGATCTGTTTAAGAACATGAGAAACCACAACCTCAACAGGCTGAAGGTCAGCCACAGCAGCACCAGGTTCACCATGCTGGCAGGTAAGAACAAAACAAGCACATGTTAATTAGATCTGATTCATAAATGTCCAAGCAGAAAATTAAGCATCTGAAGTGAACTGAAGCACTAAGCTCAGGTTGAATAGGCTGGAAAAAAAAAAGAAATAGACAGCTACTAAGCGATCGTACACCATGAAAAAGAATCAACTTAAAATACATAAAAATATGTTACCTTAGTTTCTTTTTCTTTTCATGATTAGTTCAACCAAAATAATTCTCAAACAGATTGATATTAAGCCACTTCATAGCGATAAAAGTATAAAAACAGTTAATTAGAATAAAATTGAATGATACACAGCACTTTAATTTTAGGAAAACAGTGCCTCACAAAAAACTACTCACAATTCCGAGACCAAGTTCCATCTTTCCACGACCCAAACGATCTGAGGTAACCTGGCCAGGCAGTGTGCAAACTGACAATGCAACACCCATCGTTCCAACCATTTCAGACGCATGTTTAGCTTCTGCAGCAACCTCATCAAGTGAAATTCCTGCAGCAGCAGCAGCTCCAGCAACCTGTCTTTCACAAAGGAGAAAGAAGTTACAAGAGAATTTATTTGACGTAAAACATTAATCAAAATGTAAGTGCATAAAAAGGATTGTGTCTAACTCCAAAGTTCCGAAAGGAAGAAGTAAAATAGTATAGCATATCAAGCAATAAATGACTACCCTCACTAAAAAATAAACTCTGCTACAACCACATTAGAAAAATACAATTTTGTACATTTCTGTGAACAATGCTTAAGTAAGGATTTGGTTTAAGAACAGAGCCCAACTGCATGGTAATAAAAGCTTGTACTCTTCACACATAAGCTGACACTGAGAATATTCAAACACAAATCTTTTAGGCATACATGAAACAGTGACAGTAAATCGGCAATTGAATGAACCTATAATTCAAGGACAAAGTTGACTAATAATAGTTAGGATCATAATAATTATTAATGAAAATGGTGAGGAATCTAAAACCAACAGTTGCAGGATAGAGACGAAAGAAACATGAAAACATAAGGAAGATAAGAAACAAGATTTACTGTGGAAAAGGAATCCCATGCCACAATTCTCTTGATTGAGTTTGTTTGTGTACGTGTGTCTGAGAGAGTGTGTGTGTGTGTGTGAAGATGCAGAAATTACCTTCTGAACTA
This sequence comes from Aleurites moluccanus, assembly GCA_948193065.1. NCBI lineage: Eukaryota > Viridiplantae > Streptophyta > Magnoliopsida > Malpighiales > Euphorbiaceae > Aleurites > Aleurites moluccanus. The sequence goes on along the minus strand of CANXYC010594408.1, from coordinate 29,108 downwards.
GAATAGTCCCTGCCAGACCACGCCGTCCAGCGATGCCCCGAGGTGGAGGTAAAGCACAATCATCTCCAACAATTACAGTCTGCAAAACCAAAAAAGCAATATTTTACTTTGATTCTGCTCTCACCAGGAGCCTCTAAAATGAAAAAGAATTATTTCAATAAAAAATGCACCTCTACTTTATAACCCTCAGATTTTGCTTGCTCCGCAGCCAAACCAAAATTTAACCGATCACCAGTATAATTCTGCAAACACCCACATTATAGGACCACGAATCCACAAATAAAACTGCATTAGCAAACTTTATGTATCCCACTAAGCAATTCACAAAAAGGCAAGCCCTTTATTCCCTCACTTTATTTTCCTAGTTTAGTTTAGTTTGTTCCCTTTCTATTCTTTCTTCCAAAAGGATTCATCATTTCCACACAATATATTTGAAAAATACCCAAGTTGATTTCTAGTAACCATACCTTAACAATCAGAAGACATCCCATGGGACCAGTTACAGCACGAATGCCCTAAAGTTGAATCATGTTAGAGAATGTGTGATCTAAAAAAGGAATGATACGCATAATTGACAGAACCATACACATATCTTGCAAATGAAAAACAAAAACAAGGAAACCATACAGCGAGAATTGAATCAACTTGAGGAGAAGCAAAAACTTCTCCACAAATAGCAGCTGTGAGCATTCCTTCTCCAACAAATCCAGCATGAGCAGGTTCATGGCCACTTCCTCCACCTGTAATAAAAAACAGATCAATAAAACAAAAGGGTTATGTGACCAAATTTAATATCAGGAAAGCACTAGATTTATGCACAAGATGCTTAGACCAAACAACCTACACATATCAAATACCCATTACAGATCAATTAACACGGCAATTAGGTGTAAGTGATATGGTTCAAGGAGTCGTTAAGCATACATTAGATGCACATCAGAAATCAAAAAATTACTTCCAAGATCTATCATTTACAATGATCACAATTAATCATATGACATCGCCCAAAATCGTTTAGAGTGTAAACAAAGAATCCATATAGCTAACCCCAATTAAAATTTTGGGATTAAGGCCAAGTTAAGTTGAGTTGAGTTTATCATTTATGATTATCCAATATAAGATTGGAAGTTTCATTCTCGCTCCCACCCACCACCCCCTCCCAAACACCCCCAACGTTGTATCCCATGCTGATTTCTTCTATAATGGACAAAGCGCACAAGAAAACTCTAGTCCATCATCAGAAAAATAGTCTACATCAGCAATAAAATCACATAAGACTTTATTTTCACCCATACTTCCAGATTGTTTCCCTTAAGTTTCTCAATAAGAAAAAATGTTATTATGTTTCATTTCAATTCTACATTTCTCTTTGATTGTGAATGTTTTTCATAACCTAAATTCAACCGATATAGTTCTTTCTCCCAGTCATTAATCATGGGCTCAGTTTTCTATCAATTTTATACACTCACATGTTTATTCTTATGCTTATGTGCTTGTATAAAAATAAGGGATAACAAAATTTTGAGTGCCTTCAATTTATTTTTTTTTATGCAAGTGTGTCTGGATGAGATAAAAATTTGCAATCTACTGTCTTTGCACTCTTCTAATTACCAAAAGTTCCAGCATGAGTTAAAATGTTATAAAATTTGTCTTTACTTGCCACATCAATAGATGCATGGCTTATTTTAATTCCAAAAAAAGAAAAAGTGCCTTCCCTAACTCTTGCTATTTGAACCCTAAATCCCTTTCTTTTATCATGCGCTTTCTTTGGTTTTGTTAAATTTGCAATGGAAAAACAAAACAAATTTATTTTCATCACAAACTAATCAAAGAAAGTACATATTGAAAAAAAAAATAGTATTTAGTTCAAAAGAGAGAAAGAGAAGAGAAGTTGGGGATAGAAGGAGAGAAGGGATGGGATTGTCTTGTAAGGGCAAATGATTTTCACTTCAAATTAAAATAGTTTGTGTTTGTTGATGCATCAAGTAAAGCCAAATTTTATATTATCTTGATCAATCTAGGAACTTTGTATTACTTGGAAAAGCGAAAAGGCACTTTATAAATATTTTCTTTGTTCACACTCAATTGCACATAAAAAGAATAAAAAATATGCACTCAAATAGAAAATCCAAAAAAGTTTAGACACTAAAAATGTCATTATACCTTACAATAATGATCATTAACAACATTAAATAAAAAAGAATTGAATGACCGGGAATCTAATAAAATATGGATTAAAGAAACATAGCATTAAAAAGGATATGTATTCAAGATTTTCAATGTTTCTGAAACATCTTAGTTCTTAACAAGCTATAAAATTTGTGTGCACGTGTATGTTATTCATCCCAATGAGAACTATCAACGTTTCTGAAAAAATGCTCCCCACCACAACATACACACCAATTGACGTAAACCTTCCAATCCATCACTCTTTATGGAACAATGAAAACCACCATTATGGATAAAAATTAATTAATTTATACATAACTATAGAGGAAAAAATATAAACATGGCATAATCATAAGAACCTTGGGAAAATCACACTCGAAAAGATAACTTAAGGGTTAGAGAGTCGAAAGACCATATAAGCCCCACATTGAAATCCAACACTTTCAATATGAGATCCAAGTCTCATACTTTGCAACTTGGATCATAACATCTCACCATGCTATGCAGTCTGGCCGAGCACCTACATGAGCTGGCTTTTCCTAGCCCCAGGTGAACACTGCAATACCAGTGTCACCACCCATGCCGCTTGATTGCAAAAGAGAGAAATAGTAGTTGGCTCTAATACCAATTGTTATGAACTTTGAAAGAACGACATTTCAAAAACTAGTTTAAGATGTTGGAGAACCCAAAGCCCATATAAACCCCACATTGAAACCCATACTTTCAATGTGGGATCCAAGTCACATGCCTTGCAACTAGGATCATAACACATAACATCCTTTCCTTGAAAGAACTTACAAATTTATAATATTATGCATAAGTAGCAACTTAGCACTATCATCAAAAAAAATCTACAACATTATTCACTGCTTCATGTTTAACTTAAACCACAATCACAGCACCTTGGAAAAGAAAAAAGAACTTCACATGTGAGTTTTGAGGCCTGCAATATAGGTTTTAAGTTTTAACACTGGAATGGAAACAATGTTCAAATGCTTTGTAGTGTCATAAACCTGATATGATTGCAACCTTGTCATATGTAGCACTTGAAACATCAGTACATAATACAACCTTGATCTGCCCAACAAAATAAAAATAAAAAAAAAATAAAAAAAAAAAAAAAACACAGAAAAGAGAGAAAAATGTCAACTTATTGTAATTTCATATATAGATAAGGCCCATCATTGTAAGTAAACAAATTTCTTAACAGGCAATCACCTCTGGAAAACCATCCAAGTATTGCAACCCAGGATATGTTTCTGCTAGACCCTCAATGTACTCAGTTACAACAGCTGCAATCACACGTCATGACAACAAAAAAAAAATTCTTCAACCATATTAGATTCCCATAATAAAAATAAAAGATAAAACCACACCCTCGTTATTATGCATACACTATGGAAATAGCCCATTTCCATCTTGAGTGTTGCAACTGCTCCCAGGATTGTGATACGTCTAGGCATTACAGGTCCACACGCTATTTATTTTATTTTACTTTTATCTATGAAATCTTAGCCGACGCTACTTCTGATTCGGTAGACTGGTTATTCACTATAATTTACTGACACCTATAACAACATCCTAGTTCCCAGCACAAAGAGGAAAATATTCTACCTATATCAACACCCTAGTTCCCAGCACAAAGAAGAGAATATTCTAAGGAATCTCATTCAATTTGCTGTATTCCCTTTCTTCTGGAGAAAAATGACATGAAAAAAACATGAAATATATCAATAAAGGAGACTACTAAGGCCCTAACTTCATGATTGCACAAGATCAGGAAGAGATTACAATAACCCATGAACATTTTTGATCTCATTAGTTTGCATTTTTCATTTAGGTCATGAACTCTATATCATCTTATCAGGAAGAAATGTTGAAAATAGTCAAATAGCTTTGATTTTTGCATCCTTTTTCTTCTTTTTTCTCAGAATATCCTTTATGTAAAACTACTTGCAGTTACATTAGTATATAAAACCCTATTGCTACCTCAATGATAATCTTTGATCAACAGAGGTTAGTGGCTACATAAACCGAAAAATGACAAACAACAAAACAGATTCCACAATACTAAAAGCATAACCCGTTGTAAACAGTAAAAATGACTCGGATTATAATTACTTGAATGTGCAGTAAAACACATGCAACTACTCTAATTGGTGAAGAAATGTGTGAAAAATGAAGAAACCAATATCTTGAGTCCTGATATATCCATGGATCAACAACTGAGAAAGTAATGTACATTAAAATACAAAATTCAACAGCCTTAAGTATTAAAGTACTCTCAATCAGCACCTAAGGCTCTGTTTGGTCACTGAGTCGTCAAATAAAAAGCAAGCATGGCACATAAGATTCGACAATTAATCTCAGCGAAAAGAGAAATTCCACTTTCTCGGCAACCAAACACAAAATGGCAGACAAATATTGAATAGAATCAATTAAAGAAAATCAAAGAAAAGAAAAGGGAAGAAAATCCGAACCACTAGGATCGTTGATGAGTTTCTTCCCTTGAAAAGCCATTAAACGACGTCGCTACAGCGATCGAAGAGGTCTGAGAAAGACTGTGAAGCTCAAATTCTAATATTTTGCATCAAACTCTAGAAATTGATTGATTCTGAGAGATTCCAATTGTAGAGTTTCACCCGGAAAAAGAGAGTTTTCTTTTCTCTCTCCTCTGCTACCCGTTACTTGTCCGGACAAGAAATATTTTCCAACATGACCAGAAAGTCCTCGCACTTCCGCTAATTTACTCTGTGATGGCTAGCCGCCCCTGAGGTCCAAGCCACTTGAAATTTGGACCATGGCATCGGTTCGTTTTAACCTTATTATCAAATCAAATCAATATACTCAGTTTAAAAAATTTTTAAATTAAACTAAATTATTATTATAATTAAATTATCAATTTAATTTCAATTTAAATATTTTTAATTTATTAATTTTAAAATAAAAATATTTTTTTATAAATTATCATACTATTTTATTATAAATTTAAAAAAAAAAGCGATAAAATATTCATTATAAATAATTCAATATTATATAATATAAAATTTATCTATTTCATTAATCAATATATTCAAAATTTATATTTTTTTTTCTTAAAAATTAGATTTTTTATTTATTTTTAATTAATTTTCATGGATAATCATTTTTAAATTTTAAATTAAGATTAGTTTTTAAAAATATGGTTATATATAAAATAAAATCAAATATATCTAATTGTAATAATGATAAAAAATAATATATATATATATATATATATATATATATATATATATATATATATATATATATATAATTTCAATTTAATTCAATTTTAAATTGAGAAAAAATATTCAAACTATAAATTAAATTGAATTTTTACTTTATTCTATTTTCAAATCACATCAAACTAAATAAATTATAAAATTATTGATTTCAATTTAATTTGATCGATTGGATCAATTTGACTTTCATCCCTACCTTGACAAATTAGGAAAAAATTTTAGTGTTAAACCCCCAAACTTCATACTTAATTTTATGAGGAATTACAGTTTTATCAAGATTTTTATATTTGATTTAATTTCACAATCGATGAAAACAGTGGTTACAAATTCAAATCCAAATTAAATAGAGAATAATTAAATTAATATTATATAATATAAAAAATATAAATTTTATTATATAATTTAATATTTATTAATTATATATTCAAAATAAATATAATGTATATATAATTAAAATTAAACAATAAAATTATGAGAATATATATCTTAAATCTTCATAATTTTTGTTAAGTGCTGGTTTGTCATATAAAAGAAATGGGTCAATTTAGCATTAAAAAGATCGGCAGCAATGTGAAATGAATGAAAATAAGATACATGCACACATTTACTAGACTTACCGTAAAAAATAATAAAATAAAATTATTAACCAATTATTTAACCTAAAGTCCATGAATTATACGGAATATTAAACAAAAATAATATTTTAACATTACTAAACTAAGGTATTAAAAACAGAATATGCAATGCGGAAGCCCGTCTATCAAGGGTATTGGATAACTCGATTTCATCGGTTTACAGTAAATATTTATAATTAAATTAATAAAATTAATTTTTAAATACTTCAATTTTTAATTAAATTAAATAATAATAAAAATATTTAAATTAAAACTATTTGAATTCAGTTTGAATAGCCGATTTGGTTAGTTTGATAAAAATAATAAATAAATAAAATAATAAATTAAAGAGATAATGAAATTTAACAAATATTAAAATAAAATCACATAAACAATCAATTTTATTAATATTATAAAAAGAAAGTTGTATAATTAAAATTCTATATTATTATAATAATAATATTAAAATGAAATATCTCTAAAAAAAATAATAATGATCAAAATAACAACATAAAAATCTTTTAAAATATAGAAATTTGTGTTAAATTACAATTTATAAAGAATAAAAATGAAATTTGAAAAATTGTGGATAGATGGACAAACAATTTAAATGAGGAAATTATTCATTAGAGTATTTAAAAAAAAATCTTCAATAACTCCCCAATTAATGCTATTTTAAAAAATATTAGAATATATATCTAAAAAACGACGTAGTTTAATTATATTATTGGTTCAGTTTGGTTTAATTGGATTTTTATATTCTTAAATCATAACCAAACAAAAAATTCAGTTTATAAAAATTTTAAAACCGTAACCAATTATGAAATAACTTAAATTATAATTTTTGATTTGGATTGATTTGATTTGATTTGTTTAATTAATTTTTATACAGTCCTACCATTTGTAAACATTTATAAATTAATATGATTAAAAGATAATAAGATGGAAAGTTCTATACAATAACAATACTAATCAATTATCATAATAATAATAATAATAATAATTAGCATTACCTTACCTATAAGGAGATCCAGCGCATTATATAATGTGATTGTCTTTTCACGTGACGAAATTTGATTAGTTTGTATATCTGATATAAAAATAAAAAAATATAAAGAAAATCCATAGAGAAAAAGAGAGATAGACATACAGAAAAAAGAACAATACAAGCAATTAAATCGCTTTATATCTTTCTCACATTCAGAATTCGATGGCACATGATCGGTATTAAAAAATAAAAAAACATAAAATTTTTAGAACCCGTAATAAGCATAACTAACCACTAAACAATAAAATTATAATATGACAGTTATAATTATCACAAAATAAGAGCTATGAGCCCACCTGTTAAGCAGAATCTGAAAAACAAATCAAATCTCAATCAATAATATAAGGTTCATACTTAACAAAACAACAAATCCATAATAAGGAAGCTCAGCTATCCTTAAAACTCAGCAACATAATTATACAATAATATAAACAACGAAGTAACAAAGAAAAATAACAATATAGAGCTCTAGAATTTACATTACAAAACAAAAATAAAAATGAGTACTTTAATCAAAGAAAAGATCTATGTCGAAGGATGAACATTAAGAGTGACTCGATAAAAATTCAACTTCTCATGCTCACCTGCAAACTGGAAAAAAAATAAACAGGGGGTGAGCGTTTGACTCATGAGCTATATAGATAATATAACATGTCATTTGCATAATAATTAAATAAAATTATGAACAATACGAATACAAGTATAAATTCAAAATGTGCAGTGCCGATCAACTATCAACATATAATGTCAACAAAAGCAATCACACCATCACGTAATAATGCAATCACATAGTCATATAATCACACAACTATAGCATCACACAATCAAAATATCATACAATGATGGAAATTAGTTTACATAAACCACACTAAATCTCAATTTGGAAGTTGATCCTTTACCTGTGTCACGACCTGTTTCTGGATCGCGATAGTCCTAGGGCACGGGAGATACCAATAGCGACCGGCACCTGTAGAACCCAGTATCACATGCACAATCTATAAACCACAATATATTATCCATTTTAATTAATTACCATCCATTCTGTTATTCTATAATTCATTCTGTCAATTTCTGCAGTTGGCTGTAATGATCAAACCATCATATCATATAATCAACATATAACTCATATATCATCAATATCATATATACATGTTCATTCCCTAGCTAACCCATACATATCCCATGGAGCAGCTAGATTATGAACATCAAAATACAGAAATACAGAAAATATACATCAAATAACTGTAGTAGAAATCCTCGGATGACAGACGTCGGGATTCTACAACCTACTCCTCTCATGAAACGGTTAAACAATGAAAAGGTGAGTATAGATGATACTCAGTGAATCTATATATATCAACAATAAAAGTAATGATATCAATAAGTCGGATAATAGTAAACATAATTTGTAAAGGGTCACAGTATAGCCAAAGAATAAAGTACAGGCTCGGTATCATATGGGAAAACAGATAAAGGGATGGACTGTGTGAAATCATACAATCTCCAGTAATCAGTATGGACCATATGCGAACATATAGGTCTCCAGTAGCATATCTGTATCAGTGAGCATAAGGTTGATCAGACCCTATGGCCAGGACCATAACCCCTTCTAGTTAGGGCATCAGTAATACAATGTGCACATTGCCAACAGTATTTTCCCACTACCCTGTCGGATTGGTAGCTCTGTCAAGCCACATAAGGATCAATAAAAAGAAACAGTATATCAATGGAATACCATTATGCAACAATGACATGCTCCAATCAATAAATCCAATATCAGTTAGTCAATTATCATTAGGGTTCATGGCATTGTAAAAGATGACATATAAACAATGATACATGGTATGGTATTCAACAAAAACTTGGAACAAATGTTGGTTCGGCGATGAAAATCGATAGGCCAATTGGCATGCCAACGTTGCTGGCAACAATGGCATTCAAATGGTAGGCCTATAAAATACAAAACAATAGGCCAAAGACAAATGAACTAGGCATTTCATCAAACACATGGTGGGCATACAATGGCAAGCCAATAGGTTAGGTTTAGGTGCAAAATTGACTTGCCCAATTCAATCAATATCAAATCACATTATCAACAATGGTATAGGCATCAAAGAAACAACAATAAACAACATCAAAATGGATCAAATTGGCATGGGAATTCAAGGTAAAATCAAACAAAATCAAAGGGTGTGAATAGTGTTATGCATTCGGCCAAAGGTGAGGTTTTACCATAGGTTTCCAATTTCAATTCTAGGACATTAGGCATGTTAAATGATGCAAAATAAACTCACCTAATGCTTCAAATAGCCTTGGTCAAACATTGTGTTCTACATCAAATAAACCATTAATTAATCATCTATTCACATCCAATTAACATATTATAACATCAATTAACACTAACTAACATTAAATCACTTAACTCATTCTTACAACTTCAACCTATATAGTAATATTAGGCATTCCTATCAATTAGCATCAATTGATGCAATTAACCACTAAACTCATCAAATTTATCATCCAAATCAACCAAATAAACAATAAAACTAAACAAAATAACTTCTTACCAAAAAGAAGTGATCTTTTCCCTCCAAATATCTTGAAATTCTTCAAATTTCCAAGCAATCTAATGAATGAAAAAGGTAGAGCAAAGATTAAACTCCATTTTTTTATGAATTTCTTTAATCTATGAATTTCTTTAAGAAAACTTGATAGAAATTGAAGTAGAATTGATGGAAAAGAAAGGAAGAAGGGTTCGGCTATTACAAGGTGAAGAAGAAGATGATACAATTTGTTCTAAGTGCTAATTAAATAGAAAAATCAATTTGACAAATTACAACTAACTCCTCAAATTTTCATCCATCACACTTTGGTCCAAAATATTCTGTAATTTATTCTGTCAATTCTGTCTGGAATATGATTTCAAAATGGGGAGTTAATAGGCTTATTTTAATTAATATTTATTTATAAAAATAGTTCTGGAGTCATTCTGTAACTCCGACTGATCAATTTCCACTATTCACCTTAAACTTTATTTTATTTACCATTTTGCCATTAGTTACTTTTTCAGTGTTCCTAAATGATTTTCACTTCTTTCTTTTTACCAAAATTACACATAAATTATGATGATCTTTTACCCTAGGCCAACTTCAGAAATTCTTCTATTGACTGGACTGCTAATTTCTCGGCAGTATTCCCAACACCGCCGATTTTTGAAAAAGTATCAAGTTCGCTTTCTAACTGCGTCTCTAAAATTATTTCCCATCATTTCAAGACTAATGAACCATATACTGAGAACTAATTCATGCATGTGAGTTAGGAATTTATAGGGTATTACAACCTGGCTCTCTAAATCCAAATACTGTCTATTATATTCAAATATAAGGTTTCACCGTCTCGGCCTAAGCTTAAGCAGCACCATCCCGACTGGTCGAGTAGTGCTAAGCTATAAGCAAGTTCCTATTGTCTCCCCAATCTTAGCTCATCATACCATGTCCATCAAATCATAATCATCATATCATAATCATAATTAGAACTCTATGTGGTTCTATATCATCCTAATCTCATCCAGCAATCATAAACAATACACATCATTCATTATCACAAATAATCTTCGCATTATCACATAATCACAATCATCAAAACTAGTTATGGCACCAACATTCATTAAATGAATGCAAATGATCACAAACGCATTCATCATGTTTATATGATACAATGTAGGTATATAGTGAAACATTAAATAAATGAGGAGAATGGGGTGTTATATTAAATTATATAATTCACAAACTTGATGATGAAAAAATCGACGGACTCTCCTTGAAAAGCTTGTTGCTTAACGACTATGAATATATCTGTAACACCATAACTGGATAGCACAAGAAGAATAGTAGGATATAGACAACACAAATTGACTCAAGAATAATATGAAAATGACTCTAAAAATTTGCTGAAATTTTGATAGAATCTCTCCTAGAAGTCAGACATTTTCCTAGCTAAAACAAAAGGAGCAACACTTCTAAATAGTTCACAACAATCAACAACTTCCCAACTGACCCTTCTAGGATTTTCAAACTTATTATTCTCAAATTCTCAATCCAATATAACTTAATCATATATATAACGTATAAAAAGAAAATTTGTAATACTCGTAAAATATTGTTCAATTCTTTTATTTAAAACCTTTATCAAATTTACACATTTGATTATCGAAACACAAAAAAGAATATCTTTCAACTTATAATAATTCTTAGAATTATTTACATCCCTTTTTAATAAAATTTGATTAATTAAAATGATATTAATTAAATAAAGGTGACAAGCTCAAAAATAATTATAATTAACTCATTTAACATATAAAAATCATCTAAAACGATTTATAGAAATTCAGGATAAATTATTCTCAATGAGTTCAGAAATTTATAATAATTATAAGTTCGCTAAATCTTTTCTTTGAAACCTTTTTAAATGTTTACATTTAATTATCGAAACTAATGAAGTATTTCTTAATTATAAAGTCATTTTAAATTATTTATATTTATTTTCAATAAAATTAATTCAATTTATTAGAGACATAAAAATTACCTATACTTACATATAGAAGCAAGCACAAACTATTTTTAATCTTATAAAATTTACTCATTTCCTATAATTTCATAATAATATCAAATTTATCAATTTAATGCTAAATTCATAAGTATAATTAATGTATATATAAATTTTTTAACATAAATTGATCTAAAAATTATCATTAAAATAAAAAATAATGGTTTCAGGATTAACTATGCAAATTTCATTCGAATTAGGATTGAAAAATAGGCCGGAGAGTCAAAATCGAGCTGCTGGAGACTGGGCTCCATGCGCCACTGCCGGTGGCTCTAGATGTTGAGAATACACCACTTAAAACGTCTCGCTATAAGGAATTAAACAATGCACGCCACTCGTTGCCATTTGGCCGAAAATTGCCCAAAAAAGTTTGATGGCTATGGTTTCTTATCTCCGTCTCTAGTGAGTTTCAGGTAGTGAAATTAATATCAAATTGAAGCCCTCATCAATACGGTTCCAAAACATCGAGATCACCGAAAAAGGACATCAAAGACAGCCGTAATCGTCATCAAAAGGTTTTAGCTAACAATGACCTTATCTTGCATGTGTGTCGCCGCTGACTGCCAGTTTTGGTCACTGTTGATCCGCTTGAGGTCGCCGAAGGATGACTAGTCCAACGATGGTGGCTGTGATGTCCACCACCAATTGGAACCCACCATCCAACACCCTCTCTTTTTGTCCCCCTCTCCCTCCCTCCCTCATAGCTATTGCCCATTTTGGGCACCCAGTGGTTGCCTGCAAAGCTACCCACCTCTCCTATATATAATTTTAAAACAAAAATATACAATATATATAAATCAATGAAATGAAATAGTAAGGAATTGAAGTGGCTTACTGGTATATATATGAAATAGAGTTACGGGAAGGTGGAGGTGGTCTAGTGGTTAACAACCAGCTCCATCCTCCCAAAGGTCAAAGGTTCGAACCCCCGCAAACTTACATACATATATATAATTAAAATTATTTTTATTTATTATTTTTCTTATGTTTCGATAATTAAATGTGAAAACTTATAAAGGTCTTAAAGAAAAGATTTAACAAGCTTATAAATATTATGAATTTCTAAACTTATTGAGAATAATTTGTGAATTTCTATAAATCATTTTAGATGAGTTTTATATGTTAAATGAGTTAATTATAATTATTTTTTTAGCTTGCCACCTATATATAATTATATTACTTTAAGTTAATCAAATTTTATTTAAAACGGATGTAAATAAGTCCTAAGAATTCTTATAATTCAAAAGATGTTCTTTTATGTGTTTTGAGAATCAAATTGTAAATTTTAAAAAGGTTTTAAATAAAATAATTGAATAGTGTTTTACGAGTATTATAAATTTTCTTTTTTATACAAGTATACATAAGATTAAGTTATGTTGGATTGAGAATTTGATACTAGTAAGATGATTGATAAGTTTGAAGACCCTAGAGGGGTCATTAGGAAGTTGTTGATTGTTGTGATATATTTATAAGTGTTGTTTTTTTTTTTTTTTTTTTTTTTTTTTTTTTTTGTTTCAACATAGGAAATGTCCAAGTTTTAGGAGAGATTTTGCCGAAATTTTAGTAAACTCTTTAGAGTTGTTTTTATATTATTCTTGAGTCAACTCACATTGTTTGTATCCTAATATTCTCGTTTGCTATTAAGTTTTGTGTCACAGATTTATTCCTAGTCGTTGAGCAACAGGTGTTCAGAGAGAGTCCCTTGGTCATCGTATGTTAATTATATAATTTAATATAACACCCCATTCTCTCATTTATTTAATATTTCACTGCATACCTGTGTTATAACATAAAAGCATGATGGATGTGCTTGTGACCATTTGCATTCAACTAATGAATGTTAGTGTCATGGCTAGTTATGATGATTGTGATTACATGATAATGAGATGATTATTATTTGTGATTGCGAATGATGTGTATTATTTGTGATTGCTGGATATGATTAGAATGGCATAGGGCCACATAGGATTTTGATTTTGATAATGATATGATGATTATGATTTGATGAGAATGGTATGATGATCTATGATTAGAGAGATGGCAGGGGCTTGCTCATCGCTCGGAGTTGCTCGGCCAGTCGAGTTAGGCTGCTTAGGCTTAGTTTGAGATGGCGGCACCCTATATTTGGATATAAGAGATAATATTTAGATTTAGAGAGCCAAACAAGGGATCAACTCCCCAATTTGAGGTTTAGTGTGGTTCCTATAAACTAATTCCCATCCTTATATGATGTTGTGGTTGTGTGATAGTATGACTATGTGATTGCATGATTACGTGATGGTATGATTGTGAATTGTCAACCTTATATGTTAATAGTTGCATCAGCACTACATAACATTTTAAATTTATATTTCTATTGGAGTCGTTGATAATTTATTTAATTATTATGTGAGTGGCATGTTACATTATCTATATAGCTCATTGAGTCTAACACTCACTCTTGCTCACCATTTTTCCATTTTGCAAGTGAGTGTGAGAAGTTAGATCTTTATCGAGTCATTCCTGTTGTTCATCCTCCGGTAGAGAAGATATTTATTTTGATTAAAGTACTTATTTTCATATTCATTTTGTAATGTAAATTATAGAGCTCCACATTATTATTTTTCTTTGTTACTTCTATTGTTTATATTATTGTATAGTTAAATTGTCGAGTTTTTAGTATAGTTGAGCTTCCTCATTATGGGTATATTATTTTGTTAAGCAGGAACCATATATTATTGATTGAATGATGATGGAAGAGATTGAGATTTCATTTGTTGTTCAGGTTCTGCTTAAAATATGGGTCTATAGCCTTTGTTTTATGACAGTTATAACTATCATATTGCAATTTTATTATTTAATAGTTAGTCAAGCCTACTACGGGTACTGAAAGTCTTATATTTTCTCGTTCCCTAGTGCCGGTCATATGCCATCAGGTGGGAGTGAAAATCTTATTTTTCTTATATACATCAATATAATTTAGATATGATTTCATGTCTTCTTTTTATATATTCATCATAATTTAGATCTGATCTCATAATTTCTAATAAAACCTTAAAATTTAATTAATCATTGGAAGAGTAAGAGACTCTCTAGACTACTCTCCCTAATGTATAACATCCCCCCAAAAAGTGAGCTTCAATATTCAAACCACCATGCATCAAATGATAGGTAACAAATTAAGAAACTCAACAAACAACACAATTAGGTATGTCCTCCCAACAATCAGACCTAGTGCATCTAAACCAATTAGCAAATGAAATCCTAACACCAAATGGTTTGATATAAGGTTAGAAGGAAGATTTATAAGGTAATTAAGAAGGAGGGTTAAGGTTTTAGTTGAAGATTAGTGGTATGAACATTAGCTACGAATTTGGACAGGAGATATTTGAGTTAGAAGGTTTGAAGGTTCTAGGAATCATGTTTTTCTTTTGAAAGATACCTTGTATATACCTAATGCTTACCAAAATATAATCTCTATATCCAAATTAACTATATTAGGATATGAAATTTTGTTCAACGAGATGTATGTATTAAATGTTTTGGTAATATAGTAGTAGGAATGGGTTATGTACTTGATGGTGTTTTATGACTTGAATAATAATGGTAAAACAATCCCAAGTGTTACACCCAATATTTGGAATGTTTAGAGTAGATTTGCTTACTTATGATTATTTATGAATGTTAGCATGTGTATGAGTATATATACATGATAAATAAGCTAGAATTTATCATGTTGTGCATAGATTACTCTTAGATTGGATAGATGTCAAGAGATGATTGAATTAGAGGTGACAGACTTAATCAAGTATAAGTTTATTGAGTTTGGATAAGTTGGTATGGAGAAGCATGAGAATTCTCACCAGCAAGCCTTTCACAGGCGTGAGGTATGTCTTCATGGGTGTGAGATATCATTCACCATCGTGATAAAATTTTATGTGTAAATTTGCCAGATCCTCAGATTTTCCTTCAGGGGCATAAAACATCTCTTCACGACCGTGAAAATGTTTCAAACCCAAATGTAAATAGTGGCCTTCACGACCGTGAAACCTCTCTTTACAGGCATGAAGTGTCACGTCCCGATTTCGGAACATGACAGTCCTAGGATATGGGAGATGCCAAATGCCACCAGCATCCGTAGAACTCAGTACCACATACCATTATCAATTACTATCAATTTATTAATCAATTACTTAGTTACTATTCATTCTGGCATTCTGTAATATGTTTGTAAATTATACTGCAATTGACTGTAACTATCATCATCTCATACCATAACATAAATTATACTTCATAATATGCCATACATACATGTACATAATCTAACTATGCCATTATACAACCCATGGAGCTACTAAAATATATACATACAAAATATAGAGTTTTAAATAATTACACTGCTATAAGACTTTGCAGAATTCCTCGGAAAACAACAGTCGGGAATCTGCCAACCTACTCTGCACCTAGAAAGGGAAATAATGAAAGGGTGAGTATATAAGATACTCAGTGAATCTAATATGCATCGACCAAAAATAAAGATTGGATTATCAATAAATAATAGGCAGATGAACATATAATATCAGTCTGCTCAACAATGTCAGAATACAGAATCAAATTACAGTAGATGACTGTAGAGGTAATAATTAGGCCAATGGAGAATATATCACATGGATAAGACAGATAAAGGGCCATAAAACGCACATCACATATATCCATCATATATCAATAAACATAAGACTGATAAGGTCTTATGGCTAGGACTGTTAACCTTTCCCAGTTAGGGTATCATTACACAATGTGCACCTTGTCGACAATATGTACCCACTACGCTGTTGGAGCGGCAGCTCTGTCAAATCTCATAGGAATCAATAAAAGTATAGAACAAGTCAATAGATATCAATATACAAAATCAATCTCATCAAGTAGCAGTAACTCGTGAATAGTCAAACGAGACTGCGATTTAACAACAAATAAGCAATAAATGAATCAATAGATAGTAGTAATATGATTAGCAATTAACAATGGGATGGATCAAAAGTTGGACAAAATAAGTCAAGAAGTTGGTTTAATTGGCATGCCAATGTCGCTAGCGATGATGACATTCAAATGGTAGGCCTATGGAAGAAAACAATGGTGGGCCTATGGATTTGAACTAGACATTTCATCGAACACTTGGTGTGCAACAATGGATGGGAAAATTGGCTAGGTTATGGTGTAACATGACATTGTCCATACAATCAACAAATAGCTCACAATGTAGGCAACACAACAAACATCAATTTGTCAACATTAAATAATTAAAAGGATCAAAATGACATGGAAAAACCATAGGAAAAATAAGAAAAAATTCAAGGCAAAAGTGGCAAATGTGGTTCGGCCAAAATGGAGCTTTCAAGGTAGGTTTCCAATCAACATTTCAATGCTATAAACATGTTAAATGATGCATATTAAACTCACCTAGTACTCCAAACAAGCCACCAAAATTGATTTGCCACCAAAATTGATTTGCCACCAATTTCCTCAAAGTAGGCAAAAATGACAATCTTCCTCAATATGATTTTCTACATCAAACTAATCACAAATAATCCATCCATTAGCTTCCAATTAATATATTCTAAGCTTAATTAACATAAACTAACACTAATTCAAAGATTCAAATCATACAACTTAGGTTTAGGGTTTCAAATTAGGGAAAAGTTATCAAATGCATCAATTGATGCAATTAATCACTAAACCCATCTAATTCATCATCTAATACTCTTAAAATCAAACATCAAACTAAACAAATCACTTTGTTATCTCTAAAGAATGATCCACCTGAAATCCTTAAGCCAATGGTTCTTAAAATTCTTTAAGTTTTCAAGCAAATCAAGGTTGGAAAATGAAAGAACTTTGGTTGATTTAAGGTTTTCTTTAGGTTTTTCTAAGAAATCAAGCTTGAAAATTGGTGGGAGAATGGGGCAAATGGTTCGGACAACATGAAGAAGAAGGAGAAGAATGGCCAAAATTTTCCTAAGGCATACTTATATACTAAGCTAGAATGAAAAATTATATATAGGTCCTTAAACTATCCATTAATCATACTTTGACCCCAACTTTTTCTGTAATTTATTCTGTTAATTTTGTTGAGAATTAGATTTGAAAGTGGGAGTTCAAATAGCTTATTTTTATCTTTATTTTATTATAAAAATAGTTTCAGAGCCATTTTGAAACTCAGACAGTTGATTTCTCACTATACCCCTAAAGTTTTACTTATTTATGATTTTGCCATTACTTACTTTTTCAGTCTTCCTAAACATTTTTAACCTCTTTCTTTTTACCATAATCACACATATAATTATATGATTCTTTACCCCTGGTCTGAATCGGAAATTCATCTGTTGACCAGACTGCTATTTTCTAAGCAATGTTATTAACACCGATATTTTCCGGGACAGTATCACAAATGCATTCTAACTGTGTCTTAAAAATTATCTTTAGTTATTTTGATGATCCCAAACCAATAACTTATTATTATATTGTTCAATTATGGTTGGAATTCCTAGAGTATTATATTCTACCTCTTTTCAAATAAATTCATTCTCGAATTTAAAATAAACACATACCACATTACTGAAACAGGAATGAATATTTGTCCTTCATGTCCTGCTCACTCTCCTAAGTACACTCCTCCATTGTTTGATTCCTCCAAAGTACCTTTACCATTGGGATCTCTTTATTATGCAATTACCTGACTTGTCGATCAACAATCTCTACTAATAATTCTTCATATGACAAGTCTTTATTAACCCCAATATCTTGTACCTCCAATACATGTGATGGATCAGGTACATACTTCTGCAACATAGAAATATGGAACACCGGATGAACGTGGCTCAAATTAGGTGGAAGAACCAACCTGTATGCCACATTACCAATCTTCTCTAAAATCTCAAATGGCCCTACAAATCTTGGTGACAGCTTCCCTTTCTTCCAAATCTCATAACACCTCTCATTGGTGAGATCTTAAGGAAAACGTGGTCACCAACTACAAATGAACATCTTTTCACTTCGCGTCGGCATAACTCTTATGTCTGTTAAAAGCGGTCTTCATCCGTTCTTTAACAATAGGCACCTTTTCCATTGTTTCCTTTATCAACTCTTGGCCTTCCAACTGTTTCTCACTCGGTTCCACCCAACATACTGGAGATCTGCATTTTCTACCATACAGTGCTTCATATGGAGCAATTCCAATAAAAGAATGGTAACTGTTATTGTAGGAGAACTCAATCGGTGGCAGATACTTATCCCAGTTACCTTTAAAATTCAGAACACATAACAGCAGCATATCTTCTAATGTCTGGATAGTCCTTTCTGACTGTCCATCTGTAATACCCTAGAATATTATAACTATCATGTATGAATTTATTCTCAGTATGTGGTCCTTTAGTCTTTAAATGATGGGAAATAATTTTAGAGACACAGTTAGAAAGCAAACTTGAAACTTTTCAGGAAAGCGACGGTGTCGGGAACACTGCCGAGAAATTAGCAGTTCGGTCAACGAAAGAATTTCTGAAGTTGATCTGGGGGTAAAAGATGGCCATAATTTATGTCTAATTTTGGTGAAAAGAAAGAAGTGAAAATCATTTAGGAACACTGAAAAAGTAAGTAATAACATTTTTGTAAATAAAGGGAAATTCAAGGTGAATAGTGGAAAGTGGTCGGTCGGAGTTACAGAATGACTTCAGAACCATTTTTATAAATAAGGATAAATTAAAATAAGCCTATTGATTCCCCACACTGATATCTAAATCCTAATAGAATTGTCAAAATAAATTATAGAAGATTTAAGAACCAAAGTGTAAAGGATGGAAGTTTGAGGGTTTAGTTATAATTTGCCATTTGTTGTTTGTCTTTAATTTGCCTTAAGCATTTCGGCTATCACCATTTCCTTTCTCTTCTTCTTGGTGCCGAACCATATTTGGCCATTTTCCATCTTCCTTTCTTCAATTTTCTTATAGTTTTCAAAGGAAATTAGATAGGAAATTAACAAATCATCTAAGCTCTTTCCATTTCTATCATTAGATTTCTTAGAGGAGTGAAGGTTTGGGAGGAATTTCAAGAGGAAGATTTCGGTCATTAGAGGATTTTGAGGTAATGAGTTTATTTCTTGAGTTTGATTGATGATTTAGAGTTTATTTAGGTTCAATTGAATGGGTTTATTGTTATTTTGCTCTAATTTATCCAATTGAATAAAAATCCCAAAATTAGTTTGATATATTGAAGTTGTAAAATTTGATATATTGAATTAGTGTTAGGAATTGTTAATTAATATTAGAAATGGTTAATTGGATGTGAATGGATAACTAATTGATGGATAATTTGATGTAGAATTGTAGATTATTCAAAGTTGATATTCAAAGTGAGCAAAATTTGGCAGAAATTGGAGTGTGCATTGGCTATTTGGAGCATTAGGTGAGTTTACATTGCATCATTTAACATGTTTGTATCATTAAATTATTGATTGAAAACCTTTGGCAAACATCACCCTTTGGCCGAACCCTATATGACCAAGAATGCCTATGTTTTTGCTTTGATTTTCCTTGCCAATTTGATCCTATTTTAATGTTGTTTAATTGTGTTTCTTGATACCTTGACTTTGGTTGCCAATGTGACTTTATGTTTGTTGAATTGGGCAAGTCAAATTTGCCACCAAACTTAACCTATTGGCTTGCCAATGTATGCCCACCAAGTGTTCGATGAAATGCCTAGTTCATTTGCCTTTAGCCTATTGGTTTGCATGCCATAGGCCTACTAATTGAATGTCATTGTCGCCAGCGACATTGGCATGCCAATTGACCTACCATTTTTGGTCACCAAACCAACTTTTGTTTTATACCTTTTTTTTTATTGCCAAAACCTTTATTATTGATTGTATATTATATTTGACATTGCCATTGATTATATTGAATACTGTACTGATTGATACCAAACTGACTGTTATTGAATTGATTGATATCTGGATGCCATTGTTGCTTATGGTATCCCTCGTTATTGACCCTGATATGGTTTGGCAGAGCTACCGATTAAACAGGGTAGTGGGAAAATACTGTCGATCTTGTGTACATTGTATACTGAACCCTAGCTAGGAGGGGTTATGGTCCTAGCCATAGGACCTGATTAGCATTATGCTCATTGATACTGGAGACCTACATGGTCCATATTGACTGACTGGAGATTGTATGATTTCTTTTCATACAGCCCATCCCATTATCTTTCTTTCCATATGTAACCGAGCTTATATGATATTTCTTTGGTTTTACTAAACCCTGACAGCCATTCTGTATACTGTTATTCCTTTGACTGAATCCATTGTTTAATTATGCCTATTATTTATTATGATGCATGTAAATTCACTGAGTATCATTTATACTCACCCATTTCATTGTTTACCCCTTTCAGGAGAGGAGTAGGTTGCAGAATCTAGTCTTCTGTCTTCCGTGGATTTCTGCTACAGACTATTATGTATATTTGTGGATATTCTATGTTTAATTTTGATGTTCATTATCTAGCTGCTCCATGGGTATGTATTAGGTTAGTTAGGAGATGAACATTGTATATGATATGTTGGTGATTATATTCTGAGTTATTTAATGGTAATATGATATGATATATGAATGTTATAGCTAATTGCATAATGATGACAGAATAATTGACAGATTAACAGAATAGCATAATGATTGGTAATCAATTAATAACTGAATAATATATTGAGGATTATAGATTGTGTATATGGTACTGGGTTCTATGGGTGCCGGTCGCCCTTGGTATCTCCCGTACCCTAGGACCGTATCTGTCTGGGAAACCGGGTCGTGATAGAGGTGGTATCAGAGTACTAGGTTTACAGAATGTGAATCTAGGTTATAGATGAATGATGACTGAACTACAAAGGAATAATGACTAGTTACAGAATGGGGTATAATTAAGTATACCATGGAGCATAGGATTTCCTTTATCGTCTATTGCTGTCATCGTCTGTTATATGTCATTATTCTGCATTTTCATTATATTCTGAGACTGTTTATGTTTTTTCTGATAAATTACAGAGATGTCTGACAGCAGAGACAGAGATACTAAGGAGGCTGAGGTTGCCTCCAATGAGTCCTTAGTGAAGGAGATATCAGTATCAGAGGGTCCGTCTCGATCCCGACAGACTACAGAGGATACAGAGAGGGGAGATGACCCATGGAAAGTAGAGATGATGAGGGGTTTGATGGAGTTGAGGAGGGAGATGGCTGAGATTAAGAGGGAGAGACAGCAGGCATAGCTACCACCTGCTCCTACAGTAGTACCTCCACCAGTAGTACCTGAGGTAGTGGCACCGGCTCCTGTGTAGCCAGTGGGGGCTCAGAGGGAGCCAGCTGCACAGGGAGGCAGGAGAGAGATAGAGGAGGGCGGAGTTTCTATGTTTAGCTTTCTCAAGCTAAAGTTACCAGAGTTTAGAGGGGACAGAGGTACAGATCCGGTTGATTTTCTAGAGGAGGTGGAGAAGGTAGTTAGGAGACTACCTTGTTCTGAGTTGAGATCAGTTGAGCTGGTTGGTCTATTGCTTAAGGGTAAAGCATGGACTTGGTTCTCAAGGCATATGGAGACTAGACTGTATGGAGAGCACCCGCCCACTTGGGCAGAGTTTTGTCAGGGTTTGATTGATGAGTTCATTACTGAGGGTGTGAGGACCCGTAATCTGGTGAGATTTGAGCAGCTAGAGTAGGGGGAGCGATCTGTAGAGTAGTATGCCGAGTAGTTTTTATGGCTGAGTGGATATGCTGCTCATATAGTACCTACAGAGGTAGATCTGATTAGTAGGTTTCGGAGGGGATTGCATGCTGCCTTACATAATGCCTTGTTAGCTACAGAGTATACATCTTTGACTATAGTGATAGACAAGGCCACTCAGATGGAGGAAAAGTACAAGACAGAAAGAGCCAAGAAAGAATAGAAGAGGAAGGGTGGTCCGGGATCACAGAGTAGGATGGGGGAGAGCAGATCCCATCCTAGGCAGGCAGAGCCAGTACCCAGATTTGAGCAGAGATCTTCGGGTAGTAGTTAGAGGAGGAGACTTCAGAGTAGGGGTCAACCAGTGGTTCAATCAGCGCCTGCTTACTCTTAGGGTTCTTCGAGACCGGTTGCACAGGCACCCAACATTCCTGTTTGTGGGTTTTGTGGTAGGAGGCATGGAGGGGAGTGCTGGAGATGGACAGGTGTATGTTTGAGGTGTGGCCAGCAGGGCCATTATATTAACACTTGTCTAGTGAGAGTTGATCAGCAGCCATCGGTCACAGTTTCTCAACCAGTGGTATAGGCTAGCCAGAATTTGGGTAGAGAGGCTGCAACTAGAGGCAGAGGCAGGGGAGGTCAGGCTCCCAGTGGTAGTCAAGCTCCAGTTGGTAGGGGCTAGGGTAGAGTATTTACGGTCAACACTCAGGACGCCCAGAGATTAGAAAATGTTGTCACAGGTACTATTCTGGTTCAAAATGAGGTTGCAGATGCCTTATTCAATTCGGGTGCAACTCACTCTTTTGTGTCACCACATTTTGCACCCAAATTGAATAAGGAGAGGAGGTTATTAGATGTTCCATTGACTATTGCTACTCCTATGGGGGATTATGTGGATGTTGATCATTTCTATCTTGATTGCATTGTTGAGATTGATGATCATATTTTATGTGCTGACTTGATTGAGTTGCCTGTGCTTAAGTTGGATGTGATTTTGGGTATGGATTGGTTGACTAGACACCGGGCAGTGATAGATTATTATCGGAAGAGGGTTAGATTCCAGCCTGAGGGGCAGCCGAAGTTTGAGTTTCAGGGTGAGATTCTGGAGTTCTGGGTTAACCTGATATCTGCTATCCAGGCTCGGAGGATGATTGGGAAAGGTTGTTCAGCCTATTTGGCCCATTTAGTGGATATATAGAGGTCTTCTGTACAATTGGATCAGATACCGGTGGTTCAGGAGTTTCCTGATATATTTCCTGAGGAGTTGCTAGGATTACCCCCTTATAGGAAGATTGAGTTTGAGATAGAGGTGCATGCAGGCACAGATCTGATATCCATTCCACCATATAGAATGGCTCCAGCGGAATTGAAGGAATTGAAGATACAGTTACAAGAGCTATTGGATAAAGGGTTTATCAGACCTAGTAGTTCTCTATGGGGAGCACCGGTTCTATTTGTGAGAAAGAAAGATGGCTCATTAAGGATGTGTATCGATTATAGGCAGTTGAACAAAGTCACAGTGAAGAATAAGTATCCATTGCCACAAATAGATGACTTATTTGATTAGCTGCAGGGTGCCAGCCATTTTTCTAAGATTGATTTGAGGTCTGGGTATCATCAATTGAAGATCAGGCATGGTGATATACCTAAGACTGCTTTCAGAACCCGTTATGGTCATTATGAGTTTCTAGTATTGCCATTCGGGTTGACCAATGCACCAGCGACTTTCATGGATCTGATGAACAGGGTGTTCATGTCATATTTGGATAAGTTTATCATCGTCTTTATTGATGACATCCTTATTTATTCTAGGAGTGAGGAGGAGCACAGGGAGTATTTGAGGATTGTGCTACAGACACTTCGGGAGCATCAGTTGTATGCCAAATTATCTAAGTGTCAGTTATGGTTGACTGAGGTGTGCTTCCTTGGGCATATTATCTACAAGGATGGTATAATGGTGGATCCTCAAAAGGTTGAGGCAGTAGCTAATTGGCCCCAGCCTACCAGTGTTTCAGAGATACGCAGCTTTCTGGGTATGGCTGGATATTATCGGAGGTTTGTGAAGGATTTCTCCCGTATTGCAGCTCCTTTGACTAGACTGATGAGGAAACAGGAGCGATTTTTCTGGACGAATAAGTGTGACCGTAGCTTCTAGACTTTGAAGTATTGCCTTACCAGTGCTCCGGTTTTGGCATTACCAGTTGAGGGGGAGAAATTTACAGTATATTGTGATGCTTCTCAGATTGGCCTAGGGTGTGTTCTGATGCAGATGGGTAGGGTAATTACTTATGCTTCTCGTCAGTTAAAGAAGCATGAAGCAAATTAGCCGACCCATGATTTGGAGATGACAGCAGTTATATTTGCCTTAAAGATTTGGAGACACTACTTGTATGGGTCGAAATTTGAGATATATATAGATCATAAGAGTCTACAATATATATTTCAGCAAAAGGATCTGAATCTGAGGCAGCCCAGATGGGTTAAGCTTCTGAAGGATTATGACTGTGAGATTCTCTATCACCCAGGGAAGGCCAATGTAGTGGCGGATGCTTTGAGTAGGAAATTGATGGGTAGTCTTGCTCATATTGTGATTGGTAGGAGGCCATTGATCCGTCAGATGAGAGAGCTAACAGATTTGGGAGTAGAGCTGGAGTTGGGATCCCAGGATCAGAACCAGGCTCTGATAGTCCAATTTCGGGCAAAGTCACTATTGATTGATGATATAAAAGTGGCTCAGGACAGGGATCCATATCTATTGAAGCTAAAGGGGGAGGTTCAGAGTGGTCAAATGATAGAGTTCACAGTAGATGATGGGGTATTGAGATGTGGGAGACATATCTGTGTACCGGATTGTGATGAGCTACGGGATCGGATTATGCAAGAGGCTCACTATTCTGCTTATAATGTACATACAAGAATTACCAAGATGTACCATGATCTCAGTGATGTTTATTGGTGGCTAGGGATGAAGAAAGACGTAGCTCAGTTTGTGTCGAAGTGCTTAGCCTGTCAGCAGGTTAAGTTTGAGCATCAGAAGCCATCAAGGCTACTTCAGGAGATAGAGCTGCCAGAGTGAAAATGGGAACAAGTTACCATGGATTTTATAGTTGGTCTACCATGGACTTCGAGGGGATATGATTCTATATGGGTTATTGTTGATCGATTGACGAAGTCTGCATATTTTCTGGAGGCTAAGACCCGCTATTCAGCAGCTTAGTACGCATAGTTATATGTGGATAAGATTGTGCATCTTTATGGAGTTCCTTTGGTGATCATATCTGACAGGGGTACATAGTTCACATCTCGGTTTTGGCAGAAATTTCAGGAGGCTATGGGTACCCAGTTACGTGTCAGTACTGTATTCCATCCGCATACTGATGGGCAGTCAAAGAGGACGATCCAGACTTTGGAGGACATGCTCAGATTATGTGTCCTGGATTTTAAGGGTAACTGGGATTATTATCTGCCACTGACAGAGTTCTCCTATAACAACAGTTATCACTCCTCGATTGGTGTGGCTCTATTTGAAGCACTATATGGTAGGAAGTGCATATCTCCAGTATATTGGGTGGAGCCGGGAGAGAAGCAGCTAGAGGGACCAGAGCTGATTAGAGAGACGATAGAAAAGGTTCCTATGATCAGAGAGCGGATGAGGACTGCCTTCAGTAGGTAGAAGAGTTATGCTGATCCGAAGAGGAAGGATGTACAGTTTTCAGTTAGTGATCATGTCTTCCTAAAGGTCTCACCGATGAGAGGAGTTATGAGATTTAGGAAGAGGGGCAAACTATCACCACGATTTATAGGCCCATTTGAGATACTTGAGAGGATTGGTAGTGTGGCCTATAGATTGGCGCTTCCTCCCAGTATGAGCCACGTACATCCAGTCTTCCATATATCTATGCTGCGGAAGTATGTATCCGATCCATCACACATTTTGGAGATATAGGATATGGATCTCAGTGAGGATTTGTCTTATGAGGAGCTACCGGTGGAGATTATTGATAGACAGGTAAAGCTTCTAAGCAAAGAGATCCCTATGGTGAAAGTTCTATGGAGGAACCAAACGATGGAGGAGTGTACATGGGAGAGCGAGCAGGAGATGCGGAGCAGATATCCATCTCTGTTCCAGCAGTGAGGTATGCGCTACTTAAATTTGAGGACGAATTTATTTGTAAGGGGGTAGAATGTAATACCCTAGAATATTAGAACTGTCATGCATGAATTTATTCTCTGTATGTGGTCCTATAGTCTTGAAATGATGGGAAATAATTTTAGAGACACAGTTAGAAAGCAAACTTGAAACTTTTCCAGAAAGCGGCGGTGTCAGGAACACTGCCGAGAAATTAGCAGTCCGATCAACGGAAGAATTTCTGAAGTTAATCTGGGGGTAAAATATGACCATAATTTATGTCTAATTTTAGTAAAAATAAAGAAGAGAAAATCATTTAGGAACACTGAAAAAATAAGTAATGATATTTTTGTAAATAAAGGAAAATTCAAGGTGAATAGTGAAAAGTGGTCGGTCGGAGTTACAGAATAACTCTAGAACCATTTTTATAAATAAGAATAAATTAAAATAAGCCCATTGACTCCCACACTGATATCTAAATCCTGACAGAATTGTTAGAATAAATTATAGAAGATTTAAGGACCAAAGTGTAAAGGATGGAAGTTTGAGGGTTTAGTTGTAATTTGCCATTTGATTTTTGTCTTTAATTTGCCTTAAGCATTTCGGCTATCACCATTTCCTTTCTCTTCTTCTTGATGCCGAACCATATTTGGCCATTTTCCATCTTCCTTTCTTCAATTTTCTTATAGTTTTCAAAGGAAATTTGATAGGAAATTAACAAATCATCTAAGCTCTTCTATCATTAGATTGCTTGGAGGAGTGAAGGTTTGGGAGGAATTTCAAGAGGAAGATTTTGACCATTAGAGGATTTTGAGGTAATGAGTTTATTTCTTGAGTTTGATTGATGATTTAGAGTTTATTTAGGTTCAATTGAATAAGTTTATGGTTATTTTGCTTTAATTTATCCAATTGAATAAAAATCCCCAAATTAGTTTGATATATTAAAGTTGTAAGATTTGATTTGTTGAATTAGTATTAGGAATTGTTAATTGATGTTAGAAATGGTTAATTGGATGTGAATGGATAACTAATTGATGGATAATATGATGTAGAATTGTAGATTGTTCAAAGTTGATATTCAAAGTGAGCAAAATTTGGGAATTCGGTGGAATTGTTGAAATTGGAGTGTGCATTGGCTATTTGGAGCATTAGGTGAGTTTACATTGCATCATTTAACATGTTTTTATCATTGAATTATTGATTGGAAACCTTTGGCAAACATTACCCTTTGATCGAACCCCATATGACCAAGAATGCCTATGTTTTTGCTTGCTTTTCCTTTGATTTTCCTTGCTAATTTGATCATATTTTAATGTTGTTTAATTGTTTTTCTTGATACCTTGACTTTGGTTGCCAATGTGACTTTATGTTTGTTGAATTGGGCAAGTCAAATTTGCCAACAAACCTAACCTATTGGCTTGCCAATGTATGCCCACCAAGTGTTCGATGAAATGCCTAGTTCATTTGCCTTTAGCCTATTGGTTTACATGCCATAGGCCTACCAATTGAACATGCCAATTTACCTACCATTTTCGGCCACCGAACCAACTTTTTTTTTATACCTTTCTTTATTGCTAAACCCTTTATTATTGATTGTATATTATATTTAACATTGCCATTGATTATATTGAATACTGTACTGATTGTTATTGAATTGACTGATATCTGGATGCCATTGTTGCTTATGGTATCCCTCGTTATTGACCTTGATATGGTTTGGCAGAGCTACTGATTCGACAGGGTAGTGGGGAAATACTGTCGACCTTGTGCACATTGTATTACTGAACCCTAGCTAGGAGGGGTTATGGTCCTGGCCATAGGGACTGATCAGCCTTATGCTCATTGATACTGGAGACCTACATGGTCCATATTGACTGACTGGAGATTGTATGATTTCTTTTCATACAGTCCATCCCATTATCTGTCTTTCCATATGTAACCGAGCTTATATGATATTTCTTTGGTTTTACTAAACCCTGATAGCCATTCTGTATACTGTTATTCCTTTGACTGAAACCATTGTTTAATTATGCCTATTATTTATTATGATACATGTAAATTCACTGAGTATCATTTATACTCACCCATTTCATTGTTTACCCCTTTCAGGAGAGGAGTAGGTTGCAGAATCTAGTCTTCTGTCTTCCGTGAATTTCTGCTACAGACTATTATGTATATTTTTGAGATTATGATATAATCCAATGCACCATTCTCATCTTAACCAAGTTGTACCCTAGCATGCATCCATTGGATCAATGGATGCACCAATACTTCATTCCATAGAATCCTAAGCATTCAAATTCCCATTAAATCCCTCTCCATCAAACCCTATTACATCTAAGTCCTATAAATTCCCAACTGGCTCCCTCACATTCACTTTTTATACAAACAAGTCCTATAATTTATTTTCCTAACCTAATTAAATTACTCTATTTAATCTACCCTCAATTCATCTCCCAACTAATTAATTCACAATAATTTACACATAGTACATACACTTTAAATCATATAACACAATATTTGTCAATCACATATAATTTCATCAA
>CANXYC010594351.1:0-12973 GCA_948193065.1 Aleurites moluccanus | reverse complement strand
TTTCCTTTGGATTAATATATATGTATATATATTTCTTTCATATTACATGTTCATATCTTTCTGAGTTGAAGGCTCACTCCTCTCTTGTGGATTTCAGGTGATAGTGTAGCTCATGAGGGAGCTAGTAGAGAAGATCAAGCTTCTTGACTTATTCTTCCAAGAAGCCCATTGTAATCATTTTGATGTATGTATGTAATATTCATTGTATGGTATTATGGTATAGTACGTATTGGGAGTATACTCTAGAGCTCCATAGTTGGTCATTGGGGATGATAATATTTTGATGTATGAATAATTACCTTTTTGGGTTACTCTTATTCCTTAGTGATGTGGGATACATCTTTTGATCAGTAAGGAACAAGAGGAAATTATGAATTGATGAAAATAAAGATATGAATTATGCTTATATGGATCATAGAAATGAATATTGAATGATATCTATATTTGATATGAATGTGTAAAATAAATGAGATCCAGGATATGGGAGTTCTTTGAGTTTATGGTGGCCTTAAGCCTACCCTTGCCCTAGGACCGTCGCACCACTGGAGTTGGGGTGTGATATT
Source organism: Aleurites moluccanus (assembly GCA_948193065.1). Lineage (NCBI taxonomy): Eukaryota > Viridiplantae > Streptophyta > Magnoliopsida > Malpighiales > Euphorbiaceae > Aleurites > Aleurites moluccanus. The sequence goes on along the minus strand of CANXYC010594351.1, from coordinate 12,410 downwards.
CTAGATCTTATAATCACGACGGTGATATGTTTATAGATACTGCTACTAAACTTCAACTTATGTAACGGTGGAGACTTATATAAATAGCGGGCGTTACTTAACCCTTTTCCCAACTTAGAGCCACTGGACCTATTGGACTTTTTAGTAGCGGTTGCTACTTTTTCGTAGCGGCTGCTACTTGCTCGTAGCATGACTTATTAAGTAGTGGGGGATACTTAACTTGCAACGGATGCGATTAAGTCTGCATCTCAGAAATTTGTACCTGTGTCCATTAGTAGCCGGCGCTACAAACTAGAAAATATGCAATATGAAAAATGAACATTATATATAATCAAGCAAACAAAGTTAATTGATTAATTATTTTTTGTACCCATCAAAATGAGCATGTTAGGATACTAAAGGTATAACACTCTTCCCCTTTTTAATAGTTATAAATAACTATTAAGTGCAAGTTTTAAAAAAGTGTGAACCAATAAAATTTTGAAATTTTGATATAAACTCCCTCTGAATGAGTGACAACAAGTTTAAATGATGTTTTTAACTTATTTGCACATCTACCCCCTTTTGTTTGAAAGCAATAAAAAAAAAAAATGAATGTTTAAAGGGAGGTTTTTGCTGTCAAAAGTTCATTTTTGATGTCAAAAGTGCATGAATATTCTGCCATCAAGCAAAAATTGTCTATTGAGTATCAAATGTGCATGTTTTAAGTGAAAATGCATGAGTTTGCTGCAATTCCATCAAAATAACCATACATGAACAAAAAAAGATATTTTTGACCAAAATGCATTATGTTCAACAAAAAAACAGAAGTAAATATCAATATTCATCATAAAGCAATTGGAAATCTGTTAAAAACATATTCTTATTATAAATTATTGCAATTCATCAATCAAATATCAGCACATATATGACAGTTGTTGCAAAAAACTCATCAATCCATAAATTTAAGCAAAGAATGTGAAACAACAATATATTGTGCAAAATTAAGACTAAACCATCAATGTGAATCAAAAATTGTATAAATATCATAAAATATCATAATTTCATCAAAATGAACCAAAATATCCCAAAATTGGTCAATGTATAAAAATAAATGAAATACAAAGAAAAACAAAAAATATTCCTAAACATCTATGAATTTGCTGGAGGATCAAATGGAGGTTCATTCTCTGCTCCGTACTCAGCAGATGCAGTGGCTCCAATTGCAACAACATCAGCAAAGGTATCCATAGGTTCTTGGTCCTTTGCGATATTGGCATTAATTACCAGGCTTGAACTAGTGTCATCGGATTCTGAAGTCATAGAAGGAGTGATTTTAGTCTCATTAATCGTTGCAACCAACTCATACTATTGTCAATGAAGCCTATGAAGTGCCCTTTTGAGGGAGGTCTGTGTAGTGGCAAGCTCAATGATGCAATCATTGATGGTCTATATCTTAACAAGTACATTGCGCTCAAGCGCATCGATGGACCCGTGATGAGCGAAGCAAGCTGAATGAGGTCCATCGAAGGAGGCACGAAAGAAGTAGACTAAGGAGAAAGAGGATCTTGAGCTGGTTTTTGATTCTCTTGTCCAACCACAATATCATCCCTAAGCACATAATTCCTTTCTAGATTTTTGGCGACAATAGACATTTTGGATAGGGTTTGGATATCTAGAAATTTTTAATCGTCATGGAGATGGTGCAAGGGTTGGAAAGTAGTGGTTTCAGGTTGAACCTAAATTTAGGATTGAGGTTGGTTCGAGTCATTTTTACGGTAATTTTGGTCACTAAGTGACCAATCACAATGTCGCTGGACTTCTGTTTAGACAGTGAATCAAAGTGATCCGCAAGCCATTTACTAGAAGCCAGCTGTGGCCCTTTTCTATGCATCAAAGGTAGAACAGATCTGACTTAAGCATGGAGCTATAACTTGTCCCTCTTGCATTTATGGTATAAACCATAATGTGATGAATGATTTTCAGTACGGGACTCCTAATGCTAGTGGCTTTGGAGGTCCTAAGGTTAAAATCAGTGTTTAGTCCAGTAATCTCCATCCAAAAAGCACTCTCATCAAAATCATCATAGAAATTATCAAGCCCAAGTTTAAAAAACACAGAAATTTGCACCAATTTGACTTGGTCTAGGGTATAAGGTCATCCTAGAATTTTGAAGTTTATAATACCATAGAGCTTACCCGAGGTTGTGTTTACTTTCAGAGTTGAGAAAAACTCTTAAACATGTAAAGGATAACATAGAAAGGTTATGTTCACATTAACCATACAATCAACTATGGCCAATTTGGCCCTAATAGTCTCAAGGCAACCCAATCTATATATCTAGATGGAAGAATATTGTGGTTGGAATTAAGAATCTCAAACCTTTTATTTTCCTCATATGTGAGATAATGAAGAAGCAAATCATGGTCTGAGGGTTGAAGGGGTGGTTGTTGTTCTTGTGTCTGTGTCTGTGCTTATGATTGGGAAGGTCTAACAACCTTCTCTTTTTCTTTTTAAAGCCGTGACGATGGAGGAGGATGAGGTAGGGAGAGAGATTATTTTTCAGAAGATAAGGAAATATAATAATATGATGTAGAAGATTTGGCCATTCTAGGTTTCTTAGTAGGGAGTGATTGTCTGCCAGCAAGAGTTTTAGTACGCTTGGGAGACATTTTTAGTGTTATAAAGGATCAAAAATGAAATAATTGGTGTTTGGGAGAGAGCATTTGCACTTTCGCTCAGAGTGATTGAGAGAAAATAGGAAATAGAAAGTTAGGTTTAAATTGAAAAAGATAGAGAGGCATGATAAAAATTGATTTAAATTGTCTTTATAGCGACCGCTATTTATCAATAACGACTGCTACTTAGTTAAGTAGCTACTGCTACACGATAAGTCGCGGGTGCTACTAAAAAGTTGCGGGCACTACTAAAATAAGTAGTGGCTGCTACTTAGGGTAGCTGTAGCTACTAAGAGACACAAAAGTTATGGTAACAGTGTAACGACTGTTACCTCATTTGTAGCTGCGACTATTCTGGGAAGAATGAAAATATGAAATTTTACCCAGATTCACGGGTGCTACAACTTAAGTAGCGGCCATTACTCTGAAGTGTGTAATATGGTACAAAAATATTCATAGTAACGGGCATTACATATAGCTATAGCAGGTGCTACAATGAAAATAAAGCAAATTTTGAAGTAATCAGCAACAATTTCAAGCATTAATCATTTCAATTTTTCAACTTCACTGCCATTTAACATCCCCAATTTACGTTTAATAAAATTTAAACGCTAATCACTTAAGGGTTTTGTAAAGATGTTCGCAAGTTGGTCATTTGAAATAATAAATTCAAGAGCAACATTATTGCACAACACATTATCTCTAAGAAAATGATGTCTAATATCAATATGCTTACTTTTAGAATATTGAACATGATTCTTTGATAAATTGATAGCATTAGTGTTATCACACTTAATAGGAATCTTATCCAAATGCACATCTTTGTTGTTTCATCCATAAGATTTGTGCACAACAATAAGCGGTTGCCATATATTCGACTTTCGTAGTGGGTAAAGCCACTGAAATTTGCTTCTTGCTAAACTAATAAACAAGATAATTTCTTAGAAATTGACAAGTATCGAAGGTACTTTTCCTATCCATGCAACTACTGGCAAAATCGTATTGGTATAGCCAATTAAACTAATATCATATTTTTTTAGATATCAAAATCCTAGATATTATATGCCAATAAAATATTACAAAATTCTTTTGACCACATGTAAATTAGACTCTTTAGGGCATGATTGAAAACGTGCATATAAACGCACGACAAACATATACTAATGGTTAAATAAAGCAAGATACCAATCATACTTCTATATTTCTTCTCCTAAATAGGCTTACCAATTCTATCCTCATCAAGCTTGATGGTGGAGCTAATTGGAGTTCTACTTACTTTTGCTCCATCCATTCCAAACCTCTTGAGAAGTTCCTTTGTGTATTTTGATTGGTTAATAAAGATGCCTTCCTTATATTGCTTGATTTGTAATACAAAGAAGTACTTCAATTCTCCTATCATGCTCATTTCAAATTCACTTTGCATGCATGAAAATAATTCCTTGCATAAAACCTCATTAGTAGCACCAAATATTATATCATCAACATATGTTTACACAAGTAACCTATTATGCATGTCCTTTTTTATAAAAAGAGTTGTATCAACTCTTCTTTTTAAAAAACCATTGTTGATAAAAAAAAAAAAAAAGAGTAATAAGTTTATCATACCAAGCTCTAGGAGCTTGTTTAAGACCATAAAAAGTTTTTTCAAGTTTATAAACATGATTTGGAAAATCAAATGATTCAAAATAAGGAGATTGTTAACATAAACTTCCTCCTCAATAAAACCATTTAAAAAAACACTTTTGACATCTATTTGATACAACTTGAAGTTTATGTGACATGCAAATACAAGTAACATTATAATAGCCTCAAGTCTAGCCACTAATGTAAATGTCTCATCATAATCTATTCCTTCCTCTTGATTATACTCTTTTGCCACTAATCTAGCTTTGTTCCTAGTGATCATATCAAGTTCATCTAGTTTATTTCTATACACCCATTTGATACTTATGATGGGATGGTTTTGTGGTCTAAGAATCAATATTCATACATTGTTCCTCTCAAATTGGTTCAATTCCTCTTGCATGGTCTCAACCCAACTTTTATCTTCTAAGGGCTCACTAATATTCCTAGGTTCAATCTTAGATATAAAGGCTAGGTTATTCACAATCTCTTTAAAAAAGGATCTTGTGGCCACACCCTTAGAGGGTTCACCAATTATAAGGTCTTTTGGGTGGTCCTTTTTGAATTTGCAATCCTTTGGAAGTTCAACATCAATAAGAGGATTTTCTATGCCCTTGAAAGGATCTCCTAGGTCATTATGGCCCTTTAATGATGATTCAACAAGAGGTTTTAAATCAATGAATGTATCAAGCACATGATCAAATGTAATATCTGCCATTTTTGTTATATTTTATTAATTGTATGTTGTGGAATTAAATTAATTAAAGATGAGAATGTTTGAGATGCAGTAAATTTCTGGTTATAGGAACTTATGAGGCTGATTTCATGATCTTAAAGAAATAATTTGATAAAGTGTAAAATATAAAAGTTGTGTATTTATGTCCTATCTTCAATTATGTAAAATGGCTTGACAAGATTCTATATGTGTGATGAGTTATGTCTCTTTGAGCTGGTCTGGTCTGGTTTAGTATTTCTGCAGGGAATCAGTGTATATTTGAATTTTCTAGGAATGACTGAGATAGTTTGAGCCAAAGGTGTAAACATGAAAAATGTTCCTTTGTGTATTGCGTTGTTGAATGTAAAATTTCAGAAATTTTGGATAAGTATATCTTAGTGGAGAGTGGAAATTATCAGACCCGTTCAGATGGATTTTGGGCAGTAAGTCTGGATGACATTTAGAGAGTCACTATGGTTTGTGTAGTTGTCTTGCTGATTTGAATCTTTGATATGTTGAGTCTCTGTATGTCTATTTTGAGTGACAAAAAGAATCAAGAAGTTTGGATATTTGTAGCTCATTTGCGAGCTGGTTAAGTGTAAGTTGTCCAAGAAAGGTTTTAACTCAGCAAAGTTTTGGTGTTAAGCGAGCCGGCAAATGCGAGCTGAAAATGCGAGCAAGCGAAGTGGCGAGGTGAGATTGCTGAGGTGGCAATTGGTGAAGAGCATTATAGGCGAGCAGAGCTTGGAGAAGAGCATTATGCGAGGAGGAAGCTCGCGAAAAGGAAGTTCGCGAAGAGGAAGTTCGCGAAGAGGTATTTGGCAAAGAGCTATTTGGCAAAGAGAGTTTGGCGAAGAGGTATTTGGCGAAGTGGCAGTTCGCAAGCAAGGTTTGGCGAAGAGGGAATGTGCGAAGTGGCAGTTCATGAGTAGCGTTTGGCGAAGAGGAATAGGCGAGGTGGCATTATGCGAAGAGGCATTGCCGAGGCAGCACATGCGAGGAGGAGTTAGTGAGGAGAATCGGGCAAGATGAGAAGTGCGAGCTGGGAATGGCGAGTGGGATTTTGGGGCAGTGGCATATTTAACCCAGCGTCCAGTAAACGTTTCTCCACGATTTTTCTTCCTTCTTTCTTCGTTATTCTTCAGTCTTTTCTCATATCAGTTCTATTTTATTTTCTAAGGCATTAATACTCAAATTAATGCATTAGACCTATAGATTATCTTATTTTAAGGCAGTAATTATCAGATTTAAGAAAGAAATCTCAGGAAATTCAGTTTTGAAGAAATAAGGTAAATTTTCTTCCAAGGTTATTTTCTTTAGACTTATTTAAGTCTGTTGGTTGGGATAATTAATTATGGGTATATAGAAGTTATTGCAAGCATTTTAAGGATATACATTGTAATTAATATTGGAAGAATAAAAATTTATAGACTGTCATAAAAAGTAGCGTGAACAGTAAATCCTAATTAAATGCAGATTTTTCTTTAAGAGGTGAATTAGATTAATATTGGGAATTAAGAATAGAGACTTTAAGATTAATAATTATTAAGGAATCATATTGAATATTATTGATTAAGAAAAATCATAATTTTGAATATTTGGGAAAATTTCTTAGGAGGAGAAAATCAAAGAAATTGAGGAGAAATTGTTGAGCTAACTGTTAAAGGAAAATTCAGGAGTAATTTGTATTGAGGTAAGTATGAACATTGCATTTGTTTATTCCTTCTTTGAATTGATATGACCGAATATTCCTATTGTTTACCCATGAAATTCTCATATACTTGATATTATATTATCAAACTATTACATGTGAACTTATGATATCTTGAGACCGAAAGTTACCAATTGTTCATAAGATTACCATGTATATGTATATATATAATGTGAGTGACTTGGTCAACCTTCTTGGATCAAGTTCACATGATTACTACTTGGTAAACTTGATTGAAACTATGATATATGTTGATGGTCATGTGACCAATATATTTCTTGTGAGATAAAACCATATGACCCTGTGGATAGAATGCTCTTCCTAATGAGAGTAAATTTATTGGTCCATCGTGCACTTTGGGAACCTAGCTGGTAGGGTTCTGTACCAGTGTTCCACCTAGAGGGGACCATGAGCTCTAGGCGTATGCCTGGCTAAGCATGCGTTTGCGATAAGGTAGCAAGGACTACTGATGCGCTCTGTTGTGATAGGTAGTATGGCTATCGATGCACTTTACAGTTCTACCATGTTATTTGATAGTGCTATTCAATTGTGAGCACTTCTGTTTCTTGTAAGCTTAACCATATGATGATTCTTACCCATGTTCTTGGAATTGATATTTTATTTGGATTATTATATATATATATATATATATATATATATATATATATATATGTATATATATATATATTTCTTTCATGTTGCATGTTCATATCTTACTGAGTTGAAGGCTCACTCCTCTTCTGTAGATTTTAGGTGATAGTGTAGCTCGTGAGGGAGCTAGAAGAGAAGATCAAGCTTCTTGACTTATTCTTCCAAGAATCCCATTGTAATCACTTTGATATATTTATGTATATTCATTATATGGTATTATAGTATGTATTGGGGGTATACTCTAGAGCTCCGTAGTTAGTCATTGGGGATGATAATATTTTGATGTATAATCTGTTACCTTTATGGGTTATCCTTGTTCCTTAGTGATGTGGGATACATCTTTTGATCAGTAAGGAACAAGAAGAAATTATGAAATGATATAACTAAAGAAATGAATTATGCTTATATGGATTATGGAAATGGGATTGTATGATATGTATAATTAATGTAAATGTGTATGAGATCCAGGATATGTGAGTTCTACGGGTGTATGGTGGCCTTAAGCCTACCCCTGCCCTAGGACCGTCGCACCACTGGAGTTGGGGTGTGACAGAGGTGGTATTAGAGCTATAGGTTTATAATCCTTAGCATATAAGATAGAAGATAGATAGATGTGCATGAGCATTAGTATAAGTATTGATTAAGATAACTACGGAGCATAGGATTTGTGTCTCGTCCAATTGTGTCTTCTTTTGGTATATATATCTGCGTTAAGTATACATAGTGAGTCTAATAATGTTTGTTCTTCTTATCAGTATCGAGATGCCTCCGCGTCGTGGTAGAGGACCAGGTCGAGGCCGTCCTATGCGGGATTTACCTTCTGAAGAAGGTTCTGTATGAGGGATTGGAGGTGATGAGGTTCCTCCTATGCCACCAGTGGATGTGGCTCATATGGCACAACAGTTAGACCAGCTGCAGAGGAACTATGCAATGATAGCTGAGTTTATTACTCAGCAAAAGTTGCAGTAGGTACCTCCAATGCAAGTTCCAGAAATTCTTGTTCCTCTGGTAGTTCTGCCACCTGTGGTGCGTCAAGAAGAAGAGGTATTATTTGAAAGGTTTCTGAAGCTTATGCCCTCAGAATATAAGGGTGAAGTGGATCCTATAGATTTCCTGGAGGAAATTGAAGAGAAAGTTCAGATTCTGAGGATTCCTAACATAAGAGCCATAGAGTTTGTGGGTTATTTAATGAAGGCTGAAGCAAAAGATTGGTTCAAAAGAAGCATTTCTGGTATGCTTCGAGAGAATGAGGATCTATCATGGGAGAGATTCAAGGAATTGGTGCTTAATGAGTTTCTTCCTGAAAGTGTGAGGGAAGCTAAGTCCCTGGAGTTTGAGAGATTGGTTCAGACCCCTGGCATAAGTGTCTCAGAGTATGCCAGGAGATTCAGTCAGCTTAGTAAATTTGCTTCTGCTTTGGTGCCTACAGAGGCAACACAGATTCAGCAGTTTCGCAGAGGATTGGTGGCTCCATTGTTTAAACTTCTAGCTGCTCTGGAATTTGATTCATATTCTAAGTTAGTGGATAAGGCTAGAATAATTGAAAATAGGGAAATGGAAGCGAGGTCAGAGAGGGTTGAAAAGAAGAAGTTCAAGGCTGATAATTCTTCCAAACCAGACAGTGAGATGAAGACTATGGTAGTAGCTCATCAATCAACTCCTAAAAGTGGGTATAGAGGACCTTCAGGGAGACCACAGCAGAGTCGGACTACTCCTGGACCAACTTCTCATATGTGCCACAGATCAGCTAGTTTTGTATCACCCAGGGCTCCTAAACCTTTGTGTCCTTCATGTGGCAAATTTCATAGTGGTCCTTGTCATTATACATCCGGAGCATGTTATAAATGTGGACAGCAAGGTCATTTTCTCAAGAATTGTCCACAATCACCTTTTGGAGGTAGATCTCAGGCTACGGTTCAGATGAGCAGAGAGAGGAGCATCAATCAGCAACCAGGAGGAGGTAGAGGTATTTTGGGCAGGATTGTTGAGGCTAGCAGAGGATCAGGTCAACATGAGGTTCAGGCTTCTGGATCGACTGCTATGGGTAGAGGCAGAGGGAGAGTTTTTGCCCTGGCACAGCATGAAGCCCAAGCATCCAATACAGTGGTTACATGTATTCTTCTGATTCAAGCCTTGAATGCTAGAGTATTGTTTGATTCGGGAGCTATGTATTCCTTTGTGTTATCCTATTTTGCTAAGAAGTTGCATGTGCCTTGTAACTTGCTTGAAAGTGTGTTGGTTGTTTCTACTCCTTTAGAGGAAGAGATTGAAGTCCAGAACTTCTATCCATCCTGTGTGGCTAGCATAGGTGGCAAGAGCTTGGATGTGGACTTGATTAAATTGCCTGTTTTAGAGTTTGATGTGATTTTAGGCATAGATTGGTTGTCCAAGCACTATGCCGTTATAGATTGTAATGGGAAGAAGCTGGTTTTTAAGCCACCTTCGGGTGAGGAATTTGAGTTTTAAGGGGAACGAAGTGAAGTACCATATAATGTAATATCTGCCATTGGGGCAAGAAGGTTGTTGAGAAAGGGTTGCCAAGGGTATTTGGCTTATGTCCAGGATACTGGTAAAGAAGTGAGAAGTATGGAATAGATTTCTATAGTCAATGAGTTTCCGGACGTATTTCCTGAAGAATTGCTTGGTTTGCCACCGGATAGAGAGATAGAGTTCGGTATAGAGTTGCTACCTAGCATGAGACCGATTTCTATTCCTCCCTACAGTATGGCCCCAGTTGAGTTGAAAGAATTAAAGACTCAGTTGCAAGATTTGCTTGACAAGGGATTCATTAGACCCAGTAGTTCACCATGGGGAGCACCTGTACTCTTTGTGAAGAAGAAGGATGGTTCTATGAGATTATGTATTGACTACAGGCAACTCAACAAGGTAACCATTAAGAGTAAATATCCCTTGCCGAGAATAGATGATTTATTTGATTAGTTGCAAGGTGCAAGTCATTTCTCCAAGATAGACTTGAGGTCGGGGTACCACCAGTTGAGAATTCGGAATGAGGATGTATCGAAGACGGCTTTCCAAACCAGATATGGACATTATGAGTTCTTGGTGTTGCCGTTTCGATTGACTAATGCACCAGCTGCATTCATGGATTTGATGAATAGGGTGTTCAGGCCATTCTTAGACAAGTTTGTCATTGTGTTTATCGATGATATTCTTGTATATTCTAAGAGTAAAGAAGAGCATCAGGAACACCTTAGAATTATGTTGCAGACTTTGAGAGAGCATCAGCTATTTGCCAAATTTTCAAAGTGTGAATTCTGGCTTGAAAGTGTGGGTTTTCTGGGGCATGTAGTGAGCAAAGAAGGAATTAAAGTTGATCCTAGAAAGGTTGATGCAATTCTTAACCGGCCTAGACTCACGAATGTTTCAGAAGTTAGAAGTTTCTTGGGTTTGGAAGGCTACTATAGGAGGTTTGTTCAAGACTTCTCCAAAATTGCAGCTCCTTTAAGCAAGCTCACCCAGAAGTGAGTCAAATTTCTCTGGTCGGATGCTTGTGAAGAAAGCTTTCAGAAGTTAAAGACTTGTCTTACCATGGCACCTGTCTTAGCTTTGCTGACGGGTGAAGGAGGATATGCGATGTATTGTGATGCATCGAGAGCGAGACTTGGTTGTGTTCTTATGCAGCGTGGAAAGGTGATAGCTTATACTTCTAGGCAATTGAGGAAGCATGAGATGAATTATCCAACTCGTGATCTTGAGATGGCTGCAGTGGTATTTGCATTGAAAATATGGAGACACTACTTGTATGGTGAGAAGTGTGAAATCTTCACAGATCATAAGAGTTTGAAGTATATATTTCAGCAGAAAGATCTTAACCTTAGGCAAAGAAGGTGGGTTGAATTGCTTAAGGATTATGATTGTGAAATTTTATATCATCCAGGGAAAGCCAATGTTGTGGCTTATGTATTGAGCAGGAAGTCCTTGGGGAGCTTAGCCCATATTCAAGTGAGTAGAAGGCCTTTAGTGAGGGAAGTGTAGAGATTGCATGATATGGAGATTAGCTTGGAATTATCAGATTCAGGAGTGTTGTTGGCAAATTTCCAAGTCAAGCCGCTTCTCATTGATCAAATTAGAGAAGCTCAAGACAAAGACCCTCAGTTGGTGAAGATAATAGATGATGTGGGATCAGAAAAAGCTCCAGGATTTAACGTGGTTGATGGCATGTTGAGACATGGTAGCAGGCTATGTGTTCCAGCAGTTGATAATTTGAGAGATATGATTCTTAAGGAAGCACATCATGCCAAGTATAATGTGCATCCAAGTGCAACAAAGATGTACCAAGTTATTCAAAATTCATATTGGTGGAGTGGAATGAAAAGAGATGTTGCAGAATATGTATCCAAATGTCTAACTTGTCAGCAAGTCAAGTTTGAGCATCAGAAACCATCGGGGTTACTCCAAGAGTTGCCATTGCCAGAATGGAAATGGGAAAGGGTGACTATGGATTTTGTGGTTGGATTGCCAAGAACTTCAAGGGGCTATAACTCAATATAGGTCATTGTGGATAGGCTAACTAAGTCGACTCATTTCTTACCAGTCAAGACGACTTATGGAGCTTCTTAGTATGCCCAGATTTATGTGGATGAGATTGTCAAACTTCATGGAGTCCCTGTTTCGATTATATCAGATAGAGATACTCAGTTCACCTCGGGGTTTTGGCAAAAATTGCAAGAATGTCTGGGTACTCAGCTTAATTTCAGCTCAGCTTTCCATCCATAAATAGATGGGCAATCAGAGAGAACCATCCAAACTCTAAAAGACATGCTGAGGATGTGCATTCTAGACTTTGGAGGGAATTGGGATGCTCACTTGCCTTTGATAAAGTTTGCCTACAACAACAACTATCATTCCACGATTCAAATGTCTCCTTATGAAGTTTTGTATGGCAGGAGATGCAGATCTCCCTTGTGTTGGGATGAAGTTGGAGAAAAGTAAATCGAAGGACCAGAGTTGATACGATATACTTCAGAAAAGGTTCCATTGATTTGAGAAAGATTGAAGACTGCTTTTAGTCATCAAAAGAGTTATGCCGACC
>CANXYC010594267.1:0-32607 GCA_948193065.1 Aleurites moluccanus | reverse complement strand
CATTTCAGGGAAAGGAGAGTGAGACACGGTCATCCCCGGCTACTTTTGTAATTCCAGCCGCGGAGCAGATGTATAGTCTTTTCCTAGAATAGTATAGTTCACTCCATGATATTAGTTGTATATGTATATTTGAGTATGACTTGTGAATATATAAATGAATAATTATATGTTATAATGTATGTATATGAATGTATATATTTTAACAAGGGACGCAACTGCTATGGTAAGCTCATATGATATTGGCATATGTATGAATGATAGTACAAGAAACTGTCATATGATTTGTGATGTATGAAACCATGATATGAGTTGATAAAAATTTTGTTTTGTGAGTCGGCATAAGTAAGAACTGATGTGAGTTGTGTATTGGAGGTTGAATTGGGATTTGATATTGACATTAGAAGTGCTTTGTTATGTTTTTCTATTGGGAAATATTAATATTACAGAGGAGACTCTGTCCGATTTTCTGTAAAACTTAAAGTGTAAAAGAAAAAAAAATATGTCATAAAAATGATTAAGTGAAATGAAAGCATGGAACTTGGGTTCTTCGTGGTACTAGTTATATGATTTATTCCAGTGCCTTAGGACTGTCATAGCCCTATAGTGTGGGTTGTGACACTCGTACACTGGATTCTTATATGAATAGTGATATGGATATTTGTTATATTCTTTACTTGTTATCTTATATTGATTCTACAGGCCATATATGGACAACCATGGTATCATGATCATTTACTGCATCTTTATACATATGGATTCACTGAGTATTTTTATACTCAACCCCTTTAGTGGTTATTATTTTCAGGTCTGCAGTGAGGCTCGTTTTCCATTGTCACCTCCTATCCTTGCCGTAGAATTTTGATACTTGTGACATGTAAATTCCAGTCCCAAAAGTATATGTAAATATTTGTACAGTATAGAGGTTCTATGGTACTGTAAACTAAGAAATGGCATGTATATATGTGTGTTTGCATCTTTATAGATTTGCACATAAGTTATAGTATGGATATATATATGTTATGCTATGAATGGAAATGATTTGATATATAGATAAATATATATATTGAGTTGATATTGGAGATCTAGAGGGATCATTGATTTGAGTATAGATGTTGAAGTATATTGGAAGTGTTTATTGCATGTTATATAGCTGGGCATAATCCTTATATAGAGGAGATGCTACCCAAATTTTTATAGAATTGTCAAGCTATATTTGAGCTTATTATTAAATTGCTTGCCATGCCATATAGATAAAGGGGTTCTTCATGGTACTAGTAGCTTAGGCATCACCCGTAACCTAGGATCGTCGCAGCTCCCAGGTTGGGTCATGTCAAAAATACAAAGGAAAACAAAGCAAAAATACTAGGCATGAATAGTAAAGGCCATTCGGCCAAAAAGTCACTTTTACAATAGGTTTTCAATTTCAATTCTAAGGTAATAGACATGGTAAATGATGCATATAGAACTCACCTAAGGCTTCCAATTGCTTTGAAAAATTGATTTCCACCACTTTTCTTCAAAGGAGGCAATATTGACAACTTGTATAATCTTTATTTTCTACACCAAAATAATCATCAATTAATCATCTAATAGCCTCCAATTAACATATTCTAAGCTTAAACAACACAAACTAATACTAATTAATCAAGCTCAATCATACAACTTCAATTAGGTTTAGAAAATGAGGGAGTTCTATCCAAATGCATCAATTGATGCAATCTAACCTAAAACCCATTCAATTCTTCATCAAATTCATCTAAATAAACCATAAAAACAAACAAAATAATTCCTTACCTTAAATGGATGATCTAGCTGAAATGAAGAATCAATCCTCCCTTGGTTTCCTTTATGAATTCAAGGAAGAAATGGATGGAAAATGGAAGAAAATTGATTGCTTTCAAGTTTTCTTTAATTTATCTAAAGGAATTTGGTTGGAAAAATGAAGAACAAATGGGAGAAAGATCAAGCAAGGTTTCGGCCACCCAAAGGAAGAAAGGAAGAAGATGGCAAAAATTTGTCTAAGTGTTGCTTTTATATTAAGTCATAATGGCAAATTACATTTTAGTCCTTAAACTTCCAAGTAATTATACTTTGACCTCAACTTTTTCTGTAATTTATTCTGACAATTCTGTCAAGAATTGAATTTCAAAGTGAGAATTCAAAAGACTTATTTTAATTTATACTTATTTATAAAAATAGTTTCAGAACCATTCTGAAACCCAGACAGACTAATTTCCACTATTCCCCTCAAAGTTCCATTTATTTATGGTTTTGCCATCAGTTACTTTTTCAGTGTTCCTAAATATTTTTCACCTCTTTCTTTTTACCAAAATTACACATGCATTTATGTGATCTTTTACCCCCTGGTCATAATAAAAAATTCATATGTTGATCGGACTGCTAATTTCTAGGCAGTGTTCCCAACACAGACGATTTTCATAAAAGTAATTTATTCGCTTTCTAGCTGTGTCTCTAAAATTATTTTCCATCATTTCAATGCTTTTAAATCACATACTGAGAATTGAATCATATATATAGGTTAGGACTTCCAAAGGTATTACATTTAGCCCCCCTTCAAATAAATTCGTCCTTGAATTTAAATAAAATGCATACCTCAAAGATGGAATAGGAATGGATATCTGTCTCTCATCTCCTGCTCACTCTCTAAAGTGCACTCCTCCATTGACTGGTTTCTCCAGAGCACTTTTATCATGGGATCTCCTTGTTTTGCAACTGTCTGACTTGTTGGTCAATTATCTCAACTGGAAGCTCCTCAAATGATAAGTCCTCATTCAGTCCCATATCTTGTACCTCCAATATGTGTGATGGATCAGACATATATTTTCGCAACATCGATACATGAAACACAGGATGTACATGGCTCAGATGAGGTGGAAGAGCCAACCTATAGGCCACATTGCCAATCTTTTCTAGAATCTCAAATGGACCTATAAACCTTGGTGTCAGTTTTCCCTTTTTCCTAAATCTCATAATACCTCTCATCGGTGAGATCTTAAGGAAGACATGATCATCAACTGCAAAATGTACATCCTTCTGCTTCAGATCGGCATAGCTCTTCCGCCTACTAAAAATAGTCTTCATCCGATCCCTAATCATAGGCACCTTTTCCATTGTTTCTCTGATCAATTCGGGCCCCTCTAACTACTTCTCCCTTGGCTCCACCCAACACACTGGATATCTACACTTCCTACCATATAGTGCTTCAAATGGAGCCATACCAATAGAAGAGTGATAATTGTTGATATATGAGAATTCGATCAATGGCAGATATTGATCCTAGTTACCTTTGAAATTCATAACTCACAACCGAAGCTTATCTTTTAAAGTTTGGATTGTCCTCTCCGATTGCCCATCAGTCTGAGGATGGAAGGCAGTACTAAATTGTAACTAAGTACCCATGGCCTCCTAAAATTTTTGCCAAAACTGGGAGGTGAACTGTGTATCTCTATCTGAGATAATCATCAACGGAACTCTATAAAGTCGCATAATCTTATCCACATACAACTGTGCATACCAAGCTGCAGTGTAGTTGGTCTTAACCTCTAAAAAATGTGTAGATTTCGTCAACCGGTCTACAATGACCCATATGGAGTCATAATCCCTAGTAGTCCTTGGTAGACCAACCATAAAATCCATGGTAACCTGCTCCTATTTCCACTCTGGTAACTCAATCTCCTGAAGTAACCCTGATGGCTTCTGATGCTCAAACTTAACCTGTTGACAGGCTAAGCATTTGGAAACAAACCATGCTACATCTCCCTTCATCCCAGGCCACCAATACACATCCCTTAGATCATGGTACATCTTGGTAATCCCTGGATATACATTGTATGCTGAGTAGTGAGCCTCTCTCATAATCTGATCCTGTAGCCCATCCATATCAGGTACACATATACGCTTCCCACACTTCAGTACACCATCCTCCACTGTAAACACTGACATCTTTCCATTCTGTACATCTCCCTTAAGCTTCAGTAGATAAGGATCCCTATCCTGAGCCACTTTAATATCATCAAGCAACAGTGACTTCACTTGAAATTGGGCTATCAGAGCCTGGTTATGATCTTGGGATCCTAAATCCAACTCCACACCTATATCTGCCAAATCCCTCATCTCTTAGATCAAGGGTCTCCTGCCAACCATGATATGAGCTAGACTGCCTATAGACTTCCGACTTAGTGCATCCGCCACTATAATGGCTTTACCCAAGTGATAAAGGATTTCACAGTCATAATCCTTAAGTAGCTCCACCCATCTACGCTGCCAAAGATTTAGATCCTTCTGCTGAAATATATATTATAAACTCTTATGATCAGTATATATCTCACATTTAGACCCATACAGATAATGCCTCCAAATCTTTAATGCAAATACCACAACTGCCATCTCCAGATCATGTATCAGATAATGCACTTTATGCTTCTTTAGCTGATGAGAAGCACAAGCAATTACTCCCTTATTCTGCATCAATACACATCTCAATCCGACTCGTGAAGCATCATAATACATAGTAAATTTTTCCTATTCTGATGGCAATGCTAACACTGGAGCACTTATGAGGCAAGACTTTAAAGTCTAGAAACTGCACTCACACTCATCAGTCCACAGATAACGCTCCTGTTTCCGCATCAATTAGTCAACGGAGCTGTAATCCTGGAGAAATCTTTCACAAACCTCCTATAATACCTTGCCATACCCAGAAAACTATGAACTTCAGAAACACTGGTAGGCTGAGGTCAATTCGCAACTGCTTCAATCTTTTGAGGATGCTTTTTAATACCATCCTTATAAATCACATGCCCTAGAAAACACACTTCGGTTAACTAGAACTGGCATTCAGATAACTTAGCATACAACTGATGCTCTTGAAGTGTCTGCAATACAATCCTCAAATGCACCACATGCTCCTTCTCACTCCTGGAGCAGATAAGAATTTCATCAATGAATAAAATGACAAACTTATCCAAAAATGATATGAACACCTTGTTCATTAGATCCATAAATGCAACTATTGCATTGGTCAACCAAAATGGCAACACCAAGAACTCATAATGCCCATATCGGGTCTTGAAAGTAGTCTTAGGTTCATCACCCTTCTTAATCTTTAACTGGTGATACCCAGACCTTAGATCAATCTTCGAAAAATGGCTGGCACCCTGCAGCTGATCAAACAAGTCATCTATCCATTGCAACATATACTTGTTCTTCACTGTCACCTTGTTCAACTGCCTTTAATCAATGCACATTCTCAAGGAGCCATCCTTCTTCTTTACAAATAACACTGGAGTACCCCAAGGAGAACTACTTGGTCTAATGAATCCCAAACAAAAACTCCTGTAACTGCACCTTCAATTCCTTCAATTCAGCTGGTGCCATTCTATAAAGAGGAACGGATATAGGATCGGTGCCTGCATGCACCTTAACCTCAAACTTAATCTCCCTATTTGGGGGCAATCTTGGCAACTCCTCAGGAAATACATCAGGAAACTCCTGAACTACTAGTATTAGATCAAGCTCTATAGAAGATTTCTACACATCTATCACATGAGCCAAATAGGCTGAACAACCTTTCCCAATCATCCTTCTTGCCTGGATAGTAGAAGCCAGATTAACCCTGAATTCTCGTATATCACCTTAAAACTCAAACTCTGGCTGCCCTCAAGCTGAAACTAGACCTTCTTCTGATAACAATCAACAACTTCCCGATGTCTCATAAGCCAATCCATACCCAAAATCACATCTAACTCTAACACTGGTAGTTCAATCAAATCAGCACGCAATATGTTATCATCAATCTTAATCACACAGTCAGGATAGTAATAGTCCACATCAATACTCTCACCCATTGGGGTAGTAATCACTAAAGGCACATCTAACAATTTCTTTTCCTTATTCAATTTAGGTGCAAAATGAGGTGACACAAAGGAATGAGTAGCACCAGAATCAAATAAGGCATCTGTAATCTCATTCTGAATTAGAATAATACCTGTGACTATGTTATCTGATCTCTGTGCCTCCTGGGTATTAACTACAAATACTCTACCCTGACCCCTGCCCGTTGGGGCATGACTACAGTTGGGAGCTTGTCCTCCTTTGCCTCTGCCTCTACCTGAAGCCTCTCTGCCCACATTCTGACTCATCTGTATCATCGGCTGAGATACCGTAGCATATGGCTGCTGCTCACCCTTCAAAGGACATCTGTTAGCATTGTGACCATGATGTCCACATCTTAGGCAGACACCAGACTGTCACTAACACTCCCCTCCATGACTTCATCCATAGAAATCACAAATAGGTACACTAGGAGTCTGTGTAGTTGATCTGGAGGAACCCTATGAATAAGCAGGTGCAGACTGTACCACTGGTGGTCCCCTACTCTGAACCCTCCTCCTCTGACTACCTGATGAAGGTCTATGATCAAATCGAGGTACTGGCTCTGCCTGGCAAAGCTGGGAGCTGCTCTCCCCCTTCCTAACTTGAGCTCCTAAACCTCCTTTCCTCTTCTGGTCCCTATTTGCCCTCTCTTTCTTATATTTCTCTTCCATTTGTGTAGCTTTATCGATAATTATCATCAGAGAAGTGAATTCTGTAGCCAACATAGCATTATGAAGTTCAGCATGTAAACCCCTCATAAACCTACTGATCAGATTAGCCTCAGTAGGTATAATGTGAATAGTATACCTACTCAACCTGATGAACTCCTATATATACTCCTCAACTGATCTGTCTCCCTGCTCTAACTGCTCAAATGGAATCAAGTTATGGGTCTTCACCCCCTCAGTAATGAACTCATCTATCATACCCTGTTGAAACTCAGCCTATGAGGGTGGATGCTCACCATATAGCCTGGGCTCCATCCTCTTCGAAAACCAAGTCCAAGCCTTCCCTTTCAGTAACAATCCAACCAACTCTACTGCTATAAGCTCAAAACAAGGTATTCTCCTAACTACCTTCTCAATCTCCTCCAGAAAATCCACTAGATCATTGCATTTGTCTCCCTTAAACTTTGGTAAGTTTAGCTTCAGAAAGCTAAACATGGATACACCACCCTCCTCAATAACTCTATGGCCTCCCTGTACAGTATGCTCCCCAGGAACCCCTACTGGCCAGACAGGAGCTGGTGCAACTAGTACTACCTCTGGTGCCACAGGTAGGGACACTGTTGCTGGAACTGGTAGTGGCGACATATTCTGACGTTCCCGCCTCAAATCTGCCAATTCCCTGCGTAACTCCATCATCCCCATCATCATCTCAACTCTCCAGGGATCATCGCCCCTCTCTGTATCCTCTGTAGTCTATCGGGATCTGGACGGACCCTCTAAAACTGAGAACTCTCTGACTAAAGACTCCTTGGAGGCTACCTCTGCCTCCCAAGTATATCTGTCCCTATCATCGGACATCTTTGTAATTTGTCAAAAAAAATGAAAAACGTACTCAGTATATTACAGAAATGCAGAATATTAACATATATCAAACGAATACAGCAAAAGATGACACAGGAAATCCTATGCTCCATGGTTTACTTAATCCTACCCCATTCAGTACTTATTCCCTATTCCTCTGTAATTCAGGTCCTATTTATCTCTAACCTAGAACTCTGATGTCTGTAACCTAATGCTCTGATACCACCTCTGTCACGACCCATTTCTGGATTGCGACGGTCCTAGGATGCAAGAGATGCCAATGGCGACCGATACCCGTAGAACCCAGTATCACATGCAATATCTATAATCATCAATTTATTATTCATTTTACTTAGTTACAATTTATTCTATCATTCTGTAATTTTTTCTGTAAACTAGTGCAGTTGGCTGTAATAATCATCATTCATGTAACATATTAATATCATATAACATAGAATATATATACACATATTCATATCCTAACTAACCCATACATACCCCATAGAGCAACTAGAACATGAACACCAAAATACATAATATATATAATATTTATATTAACCGACAGCAAGTAGAAATCCTCGGATGTCTGAAGATGGGATTCTGCAATCTACTCCTCTCCTAAAATGGTTAAACAAGAAATTGGTGAGTATATAAAATACTCAATAAATCTATATGCATCGCCAATAAATATAATGGTAACAAATGAAACAATGATATTAATAGGTCAATGTAAACAATTGCAGAATCAATAACAGATAGTGACAGAATAGTCAATAGGCATATAATAAGTTCAGTATAATATGGAAGGATATACAAAGGGTATGGACTATATGTAAATATATAGTCTCCATTAGTGTCAGTATAGACTATATGCGAACATACAGTCTCCAGTAGTATTAGTATCAATAAGTATAAGACTGATCAGGTCTTATGGCCAGGACTATAACCCTTCCCAGCTAGGGCATCAGTAATACAATGTGCACATTGCTGACAGTATGTACCTACTACCCTGTCAGAGCGGTAGCTCTGTCAATCCCTATTAGGGTCAATATAAGAATGAAACATATCAATAAATACCATTATGCAACAATGGTATCACCAATATCAATAATCACAATATCGATCAATTCAAGTAGCAATTGGATCAAAGGAATATCAATAAGCAATAAGTAAGCAATAGAAATTTGTTTGGTAAATAACAAAGATATGGAATAAAGAAAGGTTATACATTGGCAAATGGAAGGCACAATAGGTATGTCAATATCGTTGGCGACAATGGCATTCAAATTGGTAGGCCTATGGATGAAAGAATAATAGGCCAATGGTAAAACAACTAGGCAATTCATCAAACACTTGGTGGGCACAATAAAGCAAGCCATTATGTTAAGGTTTGGTGCAAATTGGCATGCCCAATTCAACCAACAACAAGTTCACATTGTTAACAACACAATAGGCAGCAAATATACAATAGTAAACAACATTAAATGAATCAAAATGGCTAAGGAATACAAAGGAAAAACAAGGCAAAAACCAAAAGATGAATTGTAACACATGATTCGGCCAAAATGGAGGTTTTACACAAGGTTTCCAATTTCAATTCTAAGGCAATAAACATGTTAAATGATGCATATAGAACTCACCTAAGGCTCTCAATTGCTTTGGAAAATTGATTTCCACCTAAAAGCTTCAAAGGAGGCAAATATAATAACTTATGTAATCTTTGTTTTTTACACCAAAATAACCACAAAATCATTATCCATTAGCCTCCAATTAACATATTCTAAGCTTAATTAATATAATCTAACACTAATTCAAATAGCCAAAATAAACAACTTAGGTTAGGGTTTGGATTTTGGGGATTTCTATCCAAATGCATCAATTGATGCAATATAACCTAAAACCTATTCAATACAATGCCTAAATCATCCAAAACAACCATAAAAGCAAACAAACTAACTCCTTACCTTAATGTGAGATTCCCACCGAAATACCTTTCAAGAAATCCTTGATTTCCTTGGTGATTCCAAGCAAATTAATAGTGAAGAATGAAAGAACTAAGGGAAATTTCAAGTTTTCTTAAGGAAATTTTGATTGGAAATTGAAGAAGAAATGAAGCAAGAAGAGAAGGAAATGGTTCAGCCAAGCTTTACAAAAGAAGAAGATGATAGAATTTTTTCCTAAGGCGTGCTTATATATTAAGCAAAATGGCAAAATTACGTTTTAGTCTTTAAACTTTCAAGTAATTATACTTTGACCCCAACTTATTCTGTAATTTATTTTGACAATTCTGTTAAGAATTGGATTTCAAAGTGGGAATTCAAAAATCTTATTTTAATTTATACTTATTTATAAAAATATTTTCAGAGCCAGTATGAAACTTAGACAAACCAATTTTCACTATTCACCTTGAAGTTTCATTTATTTACGGTTTTGCCATTGGTTACTTTTTCAGTATTCCTAAATATTTTTTCACCTCTTTCTTTTTACTAAAATTACACATGCATTTATGTGATCTTTTACCTCTTGGTCAGAATCAGAAAGTCATCTACTGACTGGACAACTAATTTCTCGGCAGTGTTCCCGACACTGCCGATTTCCGGAAAAGTAATTTATTTGCTTTCTAACTATGTCTCTAAAATTATTTCCCATCATTTCAATGCTTTTAAACTATATACTGAGAATTGAATCATGCATATAAGTTATGATTTCCTAGGTTATTACATTCAACCTCCCTTCAAATAAATTCATCATCGAATTTAAATAAAATGCATACCTCATTGCTGGAATAAGAATGGATATCTGTCTTTCATCTCCTGCTCGCTCTCCCAAGTGCACTCCTCCATCGATTCGTTTCTCTAGAGCACTTTTAACATGGGGATCTCCTTGTTTCGCAACTGTCCGACTTGTCGGTCAATTATCTCCACTGGAAGCTCTTCATATGACAAGTTCTCATTCAGTCCCAAATCTTGCATCTCCAATATGTGTGAAGGATCAGACATATATTTTCGCAGCATTGAGATATGAAATACAGGATGTACATGGCTCAAATGAGGTGGAAGAACCAATCTATAGGCCATATTACCTATCTTCTCAAGAATCTCGAATGGACCTATAAACCTTGGTGACAACTTTCCCTTTTTCCCAAATCTCATAATACCTCTCATTGGTGAGATCTTAAGGAAGACATGGTCGCCAACTGCAAAGTGTACATCTTTCCTCTTCGGATCGGCATAGCTTTTCTGCCTATTGAAAGCAGTCTTCATCTGATATCTAATCATAGGCACCTTTTCCATCATTTCTTCGATCAACTCTGGCCCCTCTAGCTGCTTCTCCCCTGGCTCCACCTAACGTATTGGAGATCTACACTTCCTACCATATAGTGCTTCAAATGGAGCCATACCAATAGAAGAGTGGTAACTGTTGTTGTATGAGAACTCGATCAATGGCAAATATTGATCCCAGTTACCTTTGAAATCCAGAAAACACAATCGAAGCATGTCTTCCAAAGTCTGGATTGTGCTCTCCGACTGCCCATCAGTCTGCAGATGGAAAGCAGTACTGAACCGTAACTGAGTACCTAAGGCCTCTTGAAATTTTTGCCAAAACTGGGAGGTGAACTGTGTACCTCTATCTAAAATTATTATCAAAGGAACTCTATAAAGTCACACAATCTTATCCACATACAACTATGCATACTGAGCTACAGTGTAGCTGGTCTTAACCTCCAGAAAATGAGCAAATTTCGTCAACTGATCTATAATAACCCATATGGAGTCATAACCCCTTGTAGTCCTTGGTAGACCAACCACAAAGTCCATGGTAACCTGCTCCCATTTCCACTCGGGCAACTCAATCTCCTGAAGCAACCCTGATGGCTTCTAATGCTCAAACTTAACCTACTGACTGGCTAAGCATTTGGAGACAAACTGTGCTACATCTCCCTTCATACCAGGCCACCAATACACATCCCTCAGATCATGGTACATCTTGGTAATTCCTGGATGTACACTGTATGATGAGTAGTGAGCCTCTCTTATAATCTGATCCCGTAGCCCATCAATGTCAGGTACATATATCCATTTCCCACACTTCAGTACACCATCCTCCACTGTAAACTCTGTCATTTTTCCATTCTGTACCTCTCTCTTAAGCTTTAGTGGATACGGATCTCTATCCTGAGCCACTTTAATATCATCAAGTAACAGTGACTTCACCTGAAATTGAGCTATCAGAGCCTAGTTATGATCCAGGGATCCTAAATCCAACTCTACACCCATATCTGCCAAATCCCTCATCTCTAGGATCAAGGGTCTCCTGCCAACCATGATATGAGCTAGACTGCCCATAGACTTCCGACTCAGTGCATCCGCCACTATATTGGCTTTATTCGGGTGATAAAGGGTTTCACAATCATAATCCTTAAGTAACTCCACCCAGCTATACTGTCGAAGATTTAGATCCTTCTGTTGAAATCTATACTGTAAACTCTTATGATCAGTATATATCTCACATTTTGACCCATATAGATAATGCCTCCGAATCGTCAATGAAAAGACCATAGCTGCCATCTCTAAATCATGAGTCGAATAATTTGCTTCATGCTTCTTTAACTGATGAGAAGCATAAGCAATTACTCTCTGATTCTACATCAATACACATCCCAATCCGACTCGTGAAGCATCACAATACATAGTAAATTTCTCTCCCTCTGTTGGCAATGCTAACATTGGAGCACTTGTGTGGCAAGACTTCAAAGTCTGGAAAATGCGCTCATACTCATCAGTCCATAGATAATGCTCCTATTTTTGCATCAACTTAGTCAACAGAGCTGCAATCTTAGATAAATCTTTCACAAACCTCCTGTAATACCTTGCCATACCCAGAAAACTACGGACCTTAGAAACACTGGTAGGCTGAGGCCAATTTGCAACTGCTTCTATCTTCTGAGGATCGACCTTAATACCATCCTTACAAATCACATGCCCCAGAAAATACACTTCGGTTACCCAGAACTGGTATTTAGATAGCTTAGCATATAGTTGATGCTCCCGACATGTCTACAATATAATCCTCAGATGCTATACATGCACCTCCTTACTCCTGGAGTAGATAAGAATGTCATCAATGAATACAATGCCAAACTTATCCAAAAATGACATGAACTTCATCAAATCCATAAATGCAGCCGATGCATTGGTTAACCCGAATGGCAACACTAAGAACTCATGATGCTCATATCGGGTCCTGAAAGCAATCTTAGGTACATCACCTTTCTTAATCTTCAACTAGTGATATCCAGACCTCAGATCAATTTTTGAAAAATGGTTGGCACCTTGCAGCTGATCAAACAAGTCATCTATCCGTTGCAACGGATACTTGTTCTTCACTGTCACCTTGTTCAGCTGCTCGTAATCAATACACATTCTCAAGGAACCATCCTTATTCTTTACAAATAGTACCGGAGCACCCCAAGGAGAACTACTCGGTCTAATGAATCCCTATCCAATAACTCTTGTAACTGCACCTTCAATTCCTTCAATTCAGCTAGTGCCATTCTATAAAGTGGAATAGATATAGGATCGGTGACTGTATGCACCTCAATCTCAAACTCAATCTCCCTATCTGGAGGGCAATCCTGGCAACTCCTCAGGAAACACATCAGGAAACTCCTGAAACACCGGTATCTGATCAAGCTCTACAGAAGATTTTTGCACATCTATAACATGAGCAATAAGCAGAACAACCTTTCCCAATCATCCTTCTGGCCTGGATAGCAGAAACCAGATTAACTCTAAACTCCCGTATGTCACCTTGAAACTCAAACTCTAGCTACCCCTCAGGCTGAAATCTAACCTTCTTCTAATAACAATCAATGACTGCCCGATGTCTCGTAAGCCAATCCATACCCAAAATCACATCTAACTCTAACACTGGAAGTTCAATCAAATCGACATACAATATGTTATCATCAATTTCAATTACATAGTCAGGGTAATAATAGTCCATATCAACACTCTCACCCATCGGGGTAGCAATCACTAAAGGCACATCTAACAATTTCCTTCACTAAAGGCACATCTAACAATTTCCTTTCCTTATTCAATTTAGGTGCAAAGTGAGGTGACACAAAGGAATGAGTAGCACCAGAATCAAATAAGGCATCTGCAATCTCATTCTGAATCAGAATAGTACCTGTGACCATGTTATCTAATCTCTATGCCTCCTGGGTATTGACTACAAATACTCTGCCCTGACCCCTTCCTGCTGATGCCTGAATACCGCTGGGAGCTTGTCCTCCTCTGCCTCTGCCTCTACCTGAAGCCTCTTTGTCCACATTCTATACCATTGGCTGAGATACCGTAGCGGATGGCTACTACTCACCCCTCAAAGGAGATCTGTTAGCATAATGACCATGTTGTCCACATCTCAGGTAGGCACCAAATTGACGCCAACACTCCCCTCTATGCCTCTGTCCACAGAAACCATAAATAGGTACACTAGAAGTCTGTGCAGTTGATCTGGAGGAACCCTGTGAATAAGCAGGTGCTGACTGTACCACTAGTGGTCCCCTACTCTGAACCCTTCGCCTCTGACTACCTAATGAAGGTCTATGATCAAACTGAGGCACTGGCTCTACTTGTCTAGGTTGGGAGTTGCTCTCTCCCCTCATAATCTGAGCTCCTGGACCTCATTTCCTCTTCTAGTTCCTCTTTGCCCTCTCTGTCTTATATTTCTCTTCCATCTGCGTAACTTTGTCGATAACTGTCATCAGAGAAGTGAATTCTATAGCCAACAGAGCATTTGATCAGATTCTCCTCAGTAGGAAAAATATGAGTAGCATACCTACTCAGCCTTATGAACTCATTGGCTTACTCCTCTACTGATATGTTATCCTGCTCATACTGAATCAGGTTACGGGTCTTCACCCCCTCAGTAATGAACTCATCTATCAAACCCTATCGAAACTCAGCCCATGAGGGTGGATGCTCACCATATAGCCTAGGCTCCATCCTCCTAGAAAACCAAGTCCAAGCTTTCCTTTTCAGTAACAATCCAACTAGCTCTACTGCTATAAGCTCAGAACAAGGTAGTCTCCTCACTACCTTCTCAACCTCCTCCAAAAAATTCACTGGATCAATGCCTCTGTCGCCCCTAAACTCTGGTAAGTTTCGCTTCAAAAAGCTAAACATAGTCACACCACCCTCCTCAATAACTCTATAGCCTCCCTGTATAGCAGGCTCCCCAGGAACCCCTACTGGTTGCACAGGAGTTGTTGCAACTTGTACTGCCTCTGGTGCCACAGGTGGGGGCATTACTGCTAGAACTAGTGGTGGCAGTACATTTTGATGTTCTCGCCTCAAATCCGCCAACTCCCTACGTAACTCCATCATCCCCCTCATCATCTCAACTCTCCAGGGATCATAGACTCTCTCTGTATTAGTTCGTCGAAATCTGGATAAACCCTCTGAAACTGAGAATTCCTAGACCAATGACTCATTGGAGGCTACCTCTACCTTCCTAGTTTCTCTGTCCCTATTGTCAGGCATCTTTGTAATCTTTCAGGAAAAATAGGAAACGTACTCAGTATATCACAGAAACACAAAATACTAACACATATCAGACGAATACAGCAAAAGATGACACATGAATTCCTATGCTCTATGGTTTACTTAATTCTACCCATTATATACTTAATCACTATTCCTCTGTAATTCAGGTACTATTCATCTGTAACCTAAAACTCCGATGTCTATAACCTAGAGCTCTAATACCATCTCTGTCATGACCCATTTCCAAATTGTGACGGTCCTAGGATGCAGGAGATGCCAATGGCGACCGACACCCGTAGAATCCAGTATCACATGCATAATCTATAACCATCAATTAATTATTCATTTTACTTAGTTACCATTCATTATGATATTCTGCAATTCTTTCTGTAATCTAGTGCAGTTTGCTGTAATAACTGTCAACACATATCATATCATCATCATATACTATAAAACATCATCACATATATACAGATACATGTTCATATCCTAACTAACCCATACATGCCCTATGGAGCAACTAGAACATGAACACAAAAATTACAAAATATATAATATTTACATTACTCGACAGTAAGCAGAAATCCTCGGATGTCTGAAGATGAGATTCTGCAATCTACTCCTCTCCTGAAATGGTTAAATAAGAAATTGGTGAGTATATAAGATACTCAGTGAATCTATATGCATCGCCAATAAATATAATGGTAACAGATGGAACAATGATATTAATAGGTCAATGTAAACAATTGCAGAATCAATAACAGATGGTGACAGAATAGTCAATAGGCATATAATAAGTTCAATATAATATGGAAGGACAGATAAAGGGTATGGACTATATGTAAACATACAGTCTCCAGTAGTATCAATATGGACTATATGCAAATATACAGTCTCCAGTACTATCAGTATCAGTAAGCAGAATACTAATCAGGTCTCATGGCCAGGAGCATAACCCTTCCCAGCTAGGGCATCGGTAATACAATGTGCACATTGCAGACAGTATGTACCCACTACCCTATCGGAGCGGTAGCTCTGTCAAGCCATATTAGGATCAATATAAGAATGAAACATATCAATAGACACCATTATGCAACAATGGTATCACCAATATCAATAATCATAATATCGATCAATTCAAGTAGCAATTGGATCAAAGGAATATCAATAAGTAATAAGTAAGTAATAGAAATTGGTTTGGTAAACAACAAAGATATGGAATAAAGAAAGGTTATACATTGGCAAATGGAAGGCACAATAGGTATGTCAATGTCGTTGGCGACAATGGCATTCAAATTGGTAGGCCAATGGATGAAAGAATAATAGGCGAATGGTAAAACAACTAGGCAATTCATCAAACACTTGGTAGGCACAATAAGGCAAGCCATTAGGTTAAGGTTTGGTGCAAAGTTGGCATGCCCAATTCAACCAACAACAAGTTCACATTGTCAACAACACAATAGGCAACAAATATACAATAGTAAACAACATTAAATGAATCAAAATGGCTTAAGAATACAAAGGAAAAACAAGGCAAAAACCAAAGGATGAATAGTAACACATGGTTCGACCAAAATAGAGGTTTTACAAAAGGTTTCAGTTTCAATTGTAAGGCAATAAACATGTTAAATGATGCATATAGAACTTACCTAATGCTTCCAATTGCTTTGGAAAATTGATTTCCACCCAAAAGCTTCAAAGGAGGCAAATATGGCAACTTGTGTAATCTTTATTTTCTACACCAAAATAACCTCAAAATCATTATCCATTAGCCTCCAATTAATATATTCTAAGCTTAATTAACATAATCTAAGACTAATTCAAATAGCCAAAATAAACAACTTAGGTTAGGATTTGGATTTTTGGGATTTCTATCCAAATGCATCAATTGATGCAATCTAACCTAAAACCCATTTAATTCAATGTCTAAATAATCCAAAACAACCATAAAAAGCAAACAAACTAACTCCTTACCTTTATGTGAGATTCTCATCAAAATACCCTTTCAAGAAATCCTTGATTTCCTTAGTGATTCCAAGCAAATTAATGGTGAAGAATGAAAGAACTAAGAAAAATTTCAAGTTTTCTTAAGGAAATTTTGATTGTAAATTGAAGAAGAAATGAAGGAAGAAGAGATGGAAATGGTTCGGCCATGCTTGACAAAGGAAGAAGATGATAGGAAATTTTCCTAATTGCTTATATATTAAGCAAAATGGCAAAATTATGTTTTAGTCCTTAAACTTTCAAGTAATTATACTTTGACCCCAACTTCTTATATAATTTATTCTGACAATTCTGTTAAGAATTGGATTTCAAAGTAGGGATTCAAAAGGATTATTTTAATTCATACTTATTTATAAAAATAGTTTCAGAGGCATTCTGAAACCTAGACAGATCAATTTCCACTATTTACCTTGAAGTTCCATTTATTTACTGTTTTGCCATTAGTTACTTTTTTAGTGTTCCTAAATGTTTTTCACCTCTTTCCTTTTACCAAAATTACATATGCATTTATGTGATCTTTTACCTCCTGGTCAGAATCAGAAATTCATCTACTGACCGGACAGCTAATTTCTCGGCAGTGTTCCCGACACCGTTGATTTCTGAAAAAGTAATTTATTCGCTTTCTAACTGTCTCTAAAATTATTTCCCAACATTTCAATGCTTTTAAACCATATACTGAGAATTGAATCATGCATATAAGTTATGATTTCCTAGGGTATTACATGCTCCCTTATGCATAGCTGGCATTCCTATGAGCCGAACTGAGCATTGCCAAAGAAACAAAGTAATTTGGGCTGGGTCCTATAAAAAATATTGACCAATTGATAAGACCTGATTATTTACCGAGTTGCTTGATTAATATATTTTTGTTTGGCTAGGTATGTTTTTTTCCTTTCAAATATAACTCCTATTCTTCAGTCTAACTTAATATTTTTCATATTTTTTAGATGCCATTCCTGGGAACATAGCGTGAAAGTCTCTTGGCAACTAAGAGAGGGAGTGAATTGATTGTTTTAAAAATTAACAACAACTAAAAAATAATGAGGAGAAGAAGGAGAGAAACTTCAACATAAAGAATTTATAGTGGTTTGGCCAAAACAAGCCTACGTCCACTTCTCAAGATCACACTTGAGTATTTCACTAACTTTAATCATTTTTACAGGTACAAGATCAAACCTTGAATATTTTGGCTCACACTAAACCTTACAATATATTTTACAATAAGGCTCACATAAAACCCAAAATAATTACAAGAGATGAGAAAGAAATTACCCAATAACTTTAACCCAACTCTCAGAAATTAATTAAACTTTAACAATCTTGAAGATTAGCAATTAATTCTTTTTATAATAAGAAGACTAAAAAAAATAAGCTTAATAACATTTGAATGCTCAAAGGTCTGAATTAATGTAATAAAAGTTGTTGTTCTAAAACCATTTACTTCATACCAACCTATATAAATAGTCTTCAGCTTAATAGAGCTGTTTGGGAGGATTAAATATGCATTTAAGGCAAATCTTCGTACTTGCAATGATTATTTTTCTATCAGTTTTTAAAGTGTAACGACAACTACATAAGGAATAGCAGGCACTACTAAGTAAGTAGTGGGGCTACTTAACTTATAGCTGGCGCGACTCAGCTTGGAATGAAAAACTTCACAGTTGCGACTTTGACTTTTAGCGCCAGTGAATTCTATAAGTAGCGGGCACTACTTAACATATAGCTGTCATGATGTTCATTCAGTTTCTTAAAAACTACTTCTGTGTCTTCTGAGCTCTCTTCTCAATGCACTAAAGAAAAAACAGGTTGGTTTTAAGTAATGCGCTATAAAGAAATGCGATGTATGATTTTGAGTTGAGACTTCTAATGCTTGTTTCTTTGGAGGTTATAGGGTTAAAAGGAGTTTGTAAACCACTTATCTCCCTCCAAAAGGCAGACTTATCAAAATTATCAGAAAAGTTGTCCGTCCTATGATCGGAGAACCCAAAAATTTGGACTTGCTTAACACGATCTAGGGTATATGGTTGTCCTAGGATTTTGAATGTCATAACACCATAATTTTTACCCGGAGTGATATTAACTTTAAGAGTTGAAAATAACTCTTGTACCAATAAAGGGTAGCAAGGATAGGTTATATTGGCCATAACCGTCCAGTCAATAGCGGCTAATTTGGCCCTAACAGCCTCAGTAAGACCTAGTCTACCCAAAGCTCCGCAATCTATATACCTAGATGATAAGATATTGTGATTGGAGTTCAAGATTTCAAACCTTTTCTTCTCATCTTCCGAGAGAGAGTGAAAAAGGACATCATGGTCTGAAGGTTAAAAAAGAGGCTACTGTGTTTGGGATTGAGTTTACGGCTGAGATTGTGGTTGGGGTTGGGAAGGTCCAACAACCATCTCTTTACCCTTTTGAAGCCTTGATGATGGAGGTGGAGGTGGTGGAGAGAGAGATTCAGTCTCAGAATAACTTAAATCAAAAGATTTAGAAGTAGATTTCGTGATTTTAAGACATTTTGCGGATGGAGGTTTTCTTCTTGTAGGGGTTTTTGTACATTTTAGAGGCATTTTTAGTAAAATAGAGAATTGAAAATGAAGAAATTAGTGTTTAGGAAAGAGTATTTGCACTTTCGCTCAGAAAATTAAGAGAAAATGGAAAAAAGAAATAGTTAGGTTAACAGTAAAAGACAAAGGCATGATAAAATTATTTTAAAATGTATCAGTAGCGGCCACTATTTATCAGTAGCTACTGCTACTTAGCTAAGTAGCAGATGCTATAAGATTAGTAGTTGGTGCTACTAAAATAAGTAGTGGCTGCTACTTAGAGTAGTAGGAGCTACTAAGAGACACAAAAGCTATGGTAATAGTGTAGAGGCCGCAATTATGGGAAGTGTGAAAACAAAAAATTTTACCCAGATTCGTAGGTGTTATAACTTGAGTAGCAACAGTTACTCTGGAGCATGTAAAATTGTACACAAAAGCTTAGAGTAGATGGTGCTATAAATGAAAACATCACAAAAATATTGCAAACATAAAAATCAATTATAGCAATAAAATTAAACATCAATCACTTTAATTTTTCAACTTCACTGCCATCCAACATCCCCAATTCACAGTTTAATAAAATTTAAACCCTCCTCATTTAAGGGTTTTGTAAAGATGTCCACAAGTTGATCATTTAAAATAATTTATTCAAAAGCAATATTATTGCACAACACATTACCTCTAAGAAAGTGATGTTTAATATCAATATATTTGCTTCTAGAATATTGAACAAGATTCTTTGATAAATTGATAACACTTATGTTATCATACTTAATAGGAATTTTGTCCAAATGCACACCTAAGTCATAAATTTATTGTTTCATCCATAATACTTGTGCATAACAACAAACGACTACTACATATTCGGCTTCCCCGGTGGATAAAGCCACTGAATTTTGCTTCTTGTTAAATCAAGAAACAAGGCAATTTTCTAGGAATTGGCAAGTACCAGAGGTACTTTTCCTATTCATACAATACAACTATCGGCAAAATCTGCATTGAAATAGCTAATTAAACTAAAATGTATGTTCTTTAGATACCAAAGTCTTAGATTTTGTGTGCCAATCAAATATTTCAAAATTTTTTTGACCGCATATAAATGAGACTCTTTAGGACATGATTGAAAACGTGCACATAAAACACGACAAATATAATATCCGGCCTATTAGTAGTTAAATAAAGCAAGCTAACAATCATACATCTATATTTCTTCTCCTCAATAGGCTAACCAAGTTCATCCTTGTCAAGCTTGATAGTGGAGTTAATAGAAGTTCTACTTGCTTTTGCTCTATCCATTCCAAACCTCTTGAGAAGTTCCTTTGTGTACTTTGATTGGTTAATGAAGATGCCTTTCTCACATTGCTTGATTTGTAATCTAAGTAAGTACTTTAATTCTCCCATCATGCTCATCTCAAACTCACTTTGCATGCATGAAGATAATTCCTTGCATAAAATATCATTAGTAGCACCAAATATTATATCATCAATATATATTTGCACTATCAACAAGTTATTCATGTCCTTTTTAATGAAAAAAGTTGTATTAATTTTTCCTTTTGAGAAACCATTGTTAATAATAAAAAAAAAGTGTTAAGTCTATCATACCAAGCTCTAGGAGCTTGTTTAAGACCATAAAAAGCTTTTTGAAGTTAATAAACATGATTTAAAAAATCAAATTATTCAAAATCATGAATTGTTCACCATAAAATTCCTCCTCAATAAAACCATTTAAAAAAATACTTGTAACATTCATTCGATACAACTTGAAGTTTATATGACATGAAAATGCAAGTAACAACCTAATTGCCTCAATTCTAGCTACCGGTGCAATGGAGTCATCATAATCTATTTCTTCACCAATATAGCTTTATTCCTAATGATCACACCAACCTCATCTAATTTTTTTCTATATAACCATTTGTTACCTATGATGAGATGGTTTTGTAGTCTAGGAACTATGGTCCAAATTTTGTTCCTCTCAAATTAGTTCAATTCCTCTTACATGCTCTCAACCCAACATTCATCTTCTAAGGCCTCAATAATATTCCTAGGTTCAATCTTAGATATGAAGGCTATGTTATTCACAATCTCTTTGAAAGATGATCTTGTGGCCACAACCTTGGATGGTTCACCAATTATAGGGTCTTTTGGGTGGTCCCTTTTGAATTTCCAATCTTTTGGAAGTTCAATATCAATAGGAGGATTTTCTATGGCCTTGGAAGGATTTCCTAGGTCATTATGGTCTTTTAATGATGATTCAATAGGAGACTCTAAATCAATGGAAGTATCATGCATATGATCAAATATGTCATTATTCTCAACATGTTCAAATCTATGTACATCCAAAGGACTAGTTTCATCAAATGTAACATGCATGGACTCTTCAACAACCAAAGTTCTTTTGTTAAAAACTCTATAAGGTTTGCTAGAAGTTGAATAGCCTAAGAAGACACCTACATCTCTTTTGGAGTCAAATTTTCTAAGATTATCCTTGGTAGCATTTGCATACAAATACTCTAAGATATGAAATTCTCAGTTTTCTTCCATTCCATAACTCATAAGGAGTTTTGTTTAAAATTGCTCTTATAAAAAATCTATTTTAAATATAAGAAGCACTATTGATGGCTTCGACCCAAAATTACTTAGGAAGTGAGTACTCATTGAGTGTAGTTCTAGCCATATCAATAAGTGTTCTATTTTTTCTTTCTATAACTCCATTTTGTTAGGGAGTTCTTGGTGTAAAAAAGCTATGAAAAATGTTCATTTCATCACAAAAGATTTTAAAATCATGATTAACAAATTATTTTCCATGATCACTTCTCAAAGATGTGATATAAAAACCTTTTTCATTTTGGACTCTTTTAGCAAAATATTTAATCTCCTTAAAATTTTCATCTTTATGAGCAAGAAATAATACCCAAGTGAATATAGAGTAATCATCAACAATAACAAATGTATATTATTTACCTCCAAGAGGTCAAGAGGTCTACAAGGGCCAAACAAGTCCATATGCAAAAGTTCAAGAGGTCTAGAAGAAGAAATAATATTTTTTTTATTTTAAAATAACTTTTGACTTGTTTTCCCATTTGACATGCATCACACATTTTATCTTTATGAAACTTGACCTGGGGGAGACCAATTACAAGCTCATTAGAATTAAGGTTGTCAATGTGATCTATGCCAATATGGCCAAGTATCTTATGCCACAACCATGCATCATCACAAAGAGAAACCATATAATCAATATTATCATCATGCATACTACTAATATCAATCTTATACACATTACTATTTCTATAACCAATAGATAAAATTTTCTTATCCTTCAAATGCTTCACATAGCATTTCTTAGAAGAAAAAAAAATTATTTTCCATGTCACATAATTGACTCACACTTATAAAATTATGCTTAAGGCCATCAACCAATAACACATATTCAAAAGAAGGTTTATCGGTCTTACCAATTTTCCCAATTTGTCTAATTCCAATGATTTTACCTTTGCCATTGTCTTCAAAGGTTACCTTTCCTCCTTTCTTCTCTTCCAAGTTTGAGAGAAGACTTGCATTGCCGGTCATATGTCTTGAACATCCACTATCCAAATACCATGACTCTTTTTTCCATATGGATTTTAAGCATACCTACAAATTATGAAATTCATTTATTTTAGGTACCCAAATACTTTTGGATCCTTAGGGTTAGTATCAACATAACCTAAATGTACATTTCTAATATGGCATTTAAAGTTTGAATGACCAAATTTTCCACAATAGTGACATCTCAAATGAATTCTAGACTTTTGTTTATATTGTCCTATAGTGTGGTTTGGAATGAAATTGAGGCTAATAACCATAATTTGATTTTGGCCTAGAATATGCACTCTTAGTTCTTCAAAAATGAGAATCATGCATGATATGCTTATACATATTTGTTTTAGGCCTAGCATTTTGAGGTGGAGGCATATAATCAATGTGAGCATATGAGCTTGATGTCTTTACAAAAGTAATCTTAGATGTTGATAGGGCATCCCCTATATTATAGCCAAGTCCATACTTAATAATAGGACACCTTTGGGACTCAAATATTTTGTCCAATTTTTCTTTGCCATTACAAAGCTTGGATATGTAAGCATCATGAGAGTCTAACTTGTTTTTCAACAAGGCATTTTCATTTTTTAGCTTATTATATTCTTGATCCCTGAGGTCAATGACCTTTTTTAATTCAACATTAGATGCACTCAATTCATTTATTTCATTTTTATAAGCATCACAAGCAACTAAAACCTTAATAGACATTTCTTTCAATTTATCATACTTGTTTTGCAACTTATGATGTTTTAAAAGCATTGTATCCATGATTTGCATGGCATCATTATTGGAGTTAAATTCAGAGTTACTAACCTTAATTTAAGATGCATCCTCTTTAATTGCTATGAAGCAAAGGTTGGCTACCTCATCTTTGCTAGCTTTCTTCTCTTCATCAGAGTCACTTGAATCATCCCAAGTGGCCGTCAAGGCCTTCTTCTTGAAGCATTTCTTGTTTTTCAATCTTGGACAATCACTTTTATGTGACCAAATTTGTCAGACTTAAAGCATTTCATTTGATTATTTTTGGAATTCTCATGCTTCTCATGTCTTTCAAATGGCTTCTTGTTTTGTTTTTCCTAAGAATAAGATTTCTTATTCTTTTGCTGAGTAAGGCCATGTCTTCATCATCTTCCTCTTCATCACTATCAATTGAAGAAGCCTTATTGGAAGCAATAAGAGCTATCCCTTTATTCTTTTCTTCCACTTTATCTTGAGATAGTGTAATATCATGAGTGAGAAGTTTTCCCAAAAAATTGTCGGTTGGGAGTATGCTCAAATCATTGGCTTTGTCAATTAAAACAACTATTGTTTTGCAATCTTTCTTAAGGAGAACTCTTAAAATCTTGCAATTGATATCTCTTTAGAATATTTCTTCCCAAGATTCCTCATTTGATTTAAAATCACCATTAGACGATTGTATATTTCAAATACCTTCTCATTTTATAGCATTTGGAAGAGCTCATACTCATGAGTAAGAATTTGAATCTTCTTACCCTTAACTTGATTTGTTCCTTCATGAGTGGTCTCAAGAGTGTCCCAACTTTGCTTTGCTAAAATGAAATGGGAGATTTTGCCATATTCCTCTCTATTTAATGCTCAATAGAGAGTATTCATCGCTTTTCAATTCCTCCCATTCACTTTCTTTTTCGTGGCTGTGCATTCAATTTTTGGTTTGATGATTTTCATTTCATCAATGGTTTTTGTAAGAATAACCCACTTCAACTACATCCCAAATATCAATGCCATCACTATCCATATAGATTTCCATTTTATTTTTCCAATAGGGATAGTCGATGTCATTGAAGTAAGGTAGTCTCATGGTGGAACCGCCTTCAACAATGTTGGTTGTTTGATTTGCCATATGATCTTTGATCCAAGATGATTAAATCTTTAAAGATGTGGATTCAAAGATCAAATACCAATTGAAAGTCCCTTGGCAGCAAAAAGGGGTGAATTGGTTGTTTTAAAAGTTAACAACAATTACAAAATAATAAGGAGAAGAAGGAGAGAAACTTCAATATAAAGAATTTATAGTGGTTCAGCCAAAACAACCCTACATCCACTCCTCAAGTTCACACTTGAGTATTTCACTAACTTTGATCCTTTTTACAGGTACAAGATCAAACGTTGAGTATTTTGGTTTACTCTAAACCTTACAATGTGTTTTACAATAAGGCTCATACAAAACCCAAACGAATTACAAAAGATGAGAAAAAAATTACCCAATAACTTTAACCCAACTCTTAAAAATTAATTACACTTCAACAACCTTGATTAATTCTCTTTATAATAAGAAGACTAAAAAAAATCTTAAGAACACTTGAATGCTCAAAGGTATGAATTAATGTAATAAAAGTGGTTGTTCTAACACCATTTACTTCATACCAACCTATATAAATAGTCTTCTGTTTAATAGAGCTGTTTGGGAGCATTAAATGTGTATTTAATGCAAATTTTCGTACTTACAATGACTATTTTTCTATCAGTTTTCGAAGTGTAATGGTGGCTACTAAGTAAGTAGCGGGGCTACTTAACTTATAACATGCACGACTTAACATGGAATGAAGAACTTTACGGCTGCAACTTTAACTTATAGCAGTGGTGAATTCTATAAGTAGCGGGTGCTACTTAACATATAGTGGGTGCGATGTTTCATCCCATTTCTTCCGAAATACTTATGTGTCTTTTAAGTTCTCTTAGT
Organism: Aleurites moluccanus; assembly: GCA_948193065.1. Taxonomy (NCBI): domain Eukaryota; kingdom Viridiplantae; phylum Streptophyta; class Magnoliopsida; order Malpighiales; family Euphorbiaceae; genus Aleurites; species Aleurites moluccanus. The sequence continues at coordinate 6,800 of CANXYC010594267.1, read as the reverse complement.
AGCGGGCACTACTCTTTTACTCCTTGGACCCTTGAGTTTCTAGACTTGAAACTCGCGGCGGTGACATATTTAAAGTGGTTGCTACTAAACTTCAACATATATAGCAGTGAGGACTTATATAAGTAGCAGGAGAAACTTATTAAGTAGCAGGAGCTACTTAACTTGTAGCTGGCGTTACTGAAACCTTTTCCCATCTTTCAGCTATTGGACCTTTTGGACCTCTTAGTAGCGACTACGACTATTTCCTAGCAAGCACTACTTAATAAGAGTGGGGGATACTTATCCAGCTTCTCAGATTTCGACTTTATTATCCTTAAGTAGCGGGGTCTACTTAAATATGTAGCAGGCATTACAAACTAGCAATCTGCAATTTGAAAAGTAAACCTTGCATATAATCAAGCAAACAACATTAGTTGATTAATTAGTTATTTGTACCCATCAAAATGAGTATGTTATAGCACTAAAAGTCTAACATAGTGGACATTCCAAGTGAAGACCTAGAGTTGACTGAGCCTCCCACTAAGAAAACCAAGGTATTTCTTATCACTGTTACTCTTATGCTCAGTCGTATACTGATCACTTGCAATTTGCACTTTTTGCAGAGGACAAAAACTTCTACTAGCAGGAAGTTTACCTTTAAGGTAAAACCTCTTGGGGAAAAGTCAGCATCGCTACCAGAACTGAGAAAATCCTCCTCCGTGACTGCTTCCTCAGCCCAAAACCTTGGAGCCATCAAAGCTTTGCTTGTTATCACCGAGAAGCTCCATGAACCAATTTCAAATGCCGCAGATCCCCAATTGCATCCTTATGGTGAAGCTGAAGCTAATGCTCCTTAAGATGAGGTCTATATTTTTAATTTCTCCATATGCTATCTTGACTTCTACTCACACTTGATTTTTCTTGTAGGATAACTGGGCCAACTTTGCCAACTTTTTCTTGAGTTTTGATCCGATCTCGAATAAACCTGAGGCGATCACTCCCATCCAAATGGAGGAAGCCGAGAAGATTTATGAAATCAAGCAAGATGACCTCCGTAGTCAAATCCAGGCTCACCTCAATGCTCTGGCAGCACTATAAATTATTGGCCCAGTGATCTTCCTTGATGATAGACTCTCCAATAATACGAATTAGCTATTTTCATTTCAACTCATACCACAGTAGCCCATGTCTCTATCGGCCTTAAAGCTTCCATTGACTCTTTTGCTACCGACTTTAACCAACTATTAGATAGGTATCGGTCAACTGACAACTCTATCACTCGCCATAAAGAAGTTGTAGACCGTTACTCTGATGCAAAAAATAATGTCCAATGTTTGATGGAATTTGGCAAGGAGTGATAGGAAGAGGCTGAGATAAAAAAAAGAAACTATAGACCGAGCTAGCAATAGTTTCTCGGCAAAAAGATGATTTTGCTAAACACGTTAAAATTGCAAAGGAAGATGCCAAGAAACTAGTTACTTCTAAAAATGAATGGCTCATAGAGGTCAAAGAGCTGGAATCAAGAGTCAATTCGACATGCTCTGAAATGAAGCTGATCTTGAGGACTATGGATGCTTTTTTCCGACAACTTTGATGCATTGTGCTTTTTCTTTTATATGTTATCAGTCATTTGAAGATTGTTTCTAATATAAAGAATATTTTGGTGGTCACTATATCAACCCCCTTTTTTTTTAATATATATATATGTATATTGTGACTATGAGGCCAATTATCTTTTAATGACTTAGTACTTGAATTTCACTGTCAATCTTATAATTTTTGGAATAATGATTATAATCGGATTCAAGAATCAAAATGTAACTTTATTCAATAAATTGGTGAATAACCATTTACATTATTTATTTGAATCAGCCGAATAACCGAAATCATTACACGAGATGTTGAATCAGCTAATAAATTGATAATTAATAATGATTAAAATTTCATCTTAAAATCTGGATTGGTCAATCCCTTCCCAAATAGACGGTATATAAGGTTTGAGATATTTTTCTTTAACAGACCGATCATACTCCTCACCATCTAGATCTATTGATGCTTTTCACCATAAAAGGACCCTCCCAATTAGGTGACCATTTTCCAAGCTTGGCATCCTTCTAGCCAATTGGAAGAAGCACTTTCCAAACTAAATCACTAACCTTGAAATCCTTTGGCCAAACCCTTTTATTGTAAGCTCTCTCAACTCTCTTATTTTGAGCTTGAATATTGTCCAATGCTGCGAGCTGATCAAAATCTAGGTCATCCAACTCTATAAGCATTGCTTAAGTGTATTGATTAGCTGTTAATTCTCCTTGGTTTTGTCGTCTTAAAGATCTGATAGTTAACTCGGTTGGGATCATAACATGGTGCCCATAGACCAGCTTATATAGAGTTGCCCCTGTAGCTGTCTTTAAGGTAGTCTGAATGGCCCATAAAGTCTCGAAAAGTAACTAATGCCATACCCTTGGATTATCTTCTATCATTTTTTGAATATTAAGCTTAATAACCTTGTTAGTAGCTTCAGCCTGATCATTAGCTTGAGCATAATAGGGAGTAGAGTGAATTAACTTAATTCCATACTCTTTGCAAAACTTTCTAACTTCTTCCCCTGTAAATACTGTGCCTTGGTCAATCATGGATTCGGGAAGATTGCTTTGATAAAGAATAAATTCCTTAAAAAAAGCATAAGATTGATTGTTGATTTACTACCTTGAGAGGTATAGCCTCAAACCATTTCAAAAAATAATCGGGTGCTACTATGATAAAGGAATGTTGTTTCAAAGAGGGAGGATAAATTTTCCCAATCACATCAACAACCCATCCTCTAAATGGCCAAGGCCTAATAACCAAATGTAACTCATCTGTTGAGGAGATCTAGATTAGGCCATGTTTTTAACATGCTTCGTATCCTTTGGCATATCAATTATAGTCCTTTTCCATTGTCGGCCACTAATAACCATATTGTTTCAATTATTGCCACATTAACCGTCTTGGCTAATGTGCTCTAGCAATGCCTTCATGAACCTCGGCCATTGCCAATATGGATTCCTTAGGGCCGAGGCATAACAATAATTCTTCGTTGGGATGCTTTCAATAAAAAAACCCAGTTATCTTGCCAAAACCTTAGAGCAATAAGCCTCACCTTATGGCTTGCCGCTGAGGATAGAACTTAAAGGTATTCTACTAACTCAGTTCTCTAATCATAGTCCAGATCTATTGTAAAAATAACGTAAGGCTTCTCTACTTGATGTTGTAACTGATCTAATCCCATGATGTATAAAACCAAGATCGACCTATATTCTAGGGGTACTTCTACACACCATCCTAGATAGCCTGAAGTTCCTTGTGCCAACTTGTTTGCTTCCTCATTTTCGGCTCGTAATGAATACTCAAGGGACATATGCTCAAACCCCTCTAACAAATGCATAACATTATTGCAATAGGGCTATAATGTAGGAGAATTACATTGATACTCCCCGGACACATGTTTAATTAACAAAAGAGAATTCTCGGTTATTTTTACTGATTTTAGTCCCAACTCGGCCAAAACCTCTAATCCAATCAGAAGAGCTTCATATTCAGCTTGGTTGTTTGTGCATGGGAATCCCAATACAAATCCCATCTTTGTACTGATGCCCCTAGGGGAGGTCAAAACAATACTAGCCCTAGCCAAATTTGTAGTTTTTGAGCCACCAAACAACATTTATGAAGAAGCACCTAACATACAATTGACTTCTAGCTCTAACTCACTTTTGGTTGGATGATGTGCTAAGAAGTCAGCCAGTGTTTGTCCTTTGACTGCCTTTCGGTGAACATAGGTGAGAGTGAACCATGACAATGCAATAACTTATTTTCCTAACTTATTCCTTAAGAATGGCCGAGACAGTTGCTATTTAATAATGTTGGCTCGACTAATCACCAGGACCACAACTGGTAGCATATAATAACAAAGCTTAGTGCATGAGAAATATAGATCAGGGCATAATTTTTCCATTGTTGTATATCATGCTTCGACCTTATTCAAGCTTTCACTTAAATAATAGACGGCCCGTTCAAAATCATTATATTCTTGAGCAAGAACACTTCCCACTGTATCTTCTGAAGCCGAATTATATAAAATCAATGGCTGGTTCAGCTTAGGTGGAGCCATCACATGAGGCTTGGTAAAGTATGGCTTGATTTCATCAAATATAGCCTGATGTAAATCATCCCAAACAAACTCGACATTGTTTTTGGATTTTAACAAGCTTCACTAGGGCCCGAGTTTCCTAGCCGTATTTGCTATGAATCTCCTCAAAAAGTTGATTTGACCGATCAACCTTTGAAGCTCCTTCTTAGTCTGCGATGGCTTTGCTTTAATAATGGCCTTTGCTTTATTCTTGTTTATTTCCACCTTTGTTTATGCACCAAGAACCCAAGGAAGTTTCTAGCCAATACTCCGAAAGCATATTTTAAGGGGTTCACTGCTCTTCATGCGGGGATTGGACCACAACATCATCAATATAGAATTCCATTATCTTACTAATCATATAATGGAAAATAGAGTTCATGGCTCTTTGGTAAGTTTCCCTAGCATTTTTTAGACCGAACGATATTTCTACCCATTCATATGTCCCAATCGGCCTTGGACATCAAAAGGTAGTTTTATTGACATCTTCTTTGGCAATCTTTATTTGATTATAACTTGAATGACTATCCATGAAGTTTAAGATCTGATTACATGTCGCAACATCTATCATCATATATGAAATCAACTTCGGATACTCGTCTTTTGGTGTTGCCAAGTTCAGATTTCTGAAATCCATGCAAATTCCCAGTTTGTTATTCTTTTTTATGACATGAACTATGTCAGAGAGACATTTCACATAAATGGCCATTCTAATGATGTGAACATAGTATTTTGAACCCAAGTAGACTCGGGTCATGACAGTCTGATTAACAATCGATCGGAGATCAAAGTCGACTTCGAATATAGACAAACCGAATAGTGTCAAGCTGATCGATGTCCATCGAAGGTCAAACCACTTTGATTGGGGCGAATTGGATAGGATAGTCATCAAGACAAATCTGGTGGCATCTGGGCTAGGCCTTGGTGGTAGTGCCAAGCCTAGCTGGTAGCACCACTATTGACATAAACAACCCTGGGTGGTGCCGCCACCCAGGTAAGCCACTGCTATCAGCCTTGCATGTTCTTGCCGCCAAGCTTCTTGCCTTCTTCCCCCCCAAACTTCAGTTCATGAATCCCACATTGAATTCCAATATGATTTTCCCTCAGATTTTTTCCTATACAAGCCTTAATTTCACCTCAAAACACACCAACATAGACTCTCATTGAGTACCATAACAACTAAGTTGAATTTTCCTTAGTTGGCTCTTCTTTCTGTAACACCTCAACCTAAACCTCATTTGAACCTTTAAGGGGGAACTTAGGGGAAATTTTTTTTCTTTCTTTTCAATTTGTTAATATGATGTATTTATGCATAAAATTGATATATATGCATGTTATATGAGTTGATTTTATGCATAGAAGTGGTTTAAAGGCTGTTAGGACAAAATCGGGAAATCTTGAGTTTTTAGTGAACTGGGAGCAAAATGGTCATTTCACACCCCCTTCGGATTTTGATGGAATTAACACTATATTTGAAGGTAGAAAAGAATTTAAGGACTTGAAAATGATATTATTTAGTTTATTTTAATAATAGTTGGAGAAATAAACGCGGTTGAAAAATAATTCCCGGCAAGTTGCTCAATTGATGTGCTTGAGGTGCTTTAGTTAAACTAAGGCTATTTTGGTATTTTCCTTTATAATATGGAGTTATAAAGTGTATGCAACCTTATGGTATTACTTTAGACTTGATTAAATCTAACTGTTAGATCAAATGATGAAGAAATGGATGGTTAGATGAATAGGTTACACAATTGCTATCATAAGCTCAAAATATAGGATTATTGGCTTTGGTTTTGGATTTGGTGTATCAAATGTATATGTAAGCCATCTTTGTTGACTTTGATTAACCAATAGTACAAAAGTATGAAAGATGGATGGTTGGATGGCTAGGTTACACTAATTTTATCATAAGATTGATGTATGGAATCAAACCTTTGATTTTTTGGTGGATTTTTCCCACCACTTCACCATTGTCTTCATCCATCACCATTGTATGTTCAGAATTTTCTCTTTCTTCTTCATATAGGTTTCAGCCACCATTGACATACACCAAAGCTTATGATTTTCTTCCATTTTTGGATGAAAACACATCAATTCCATTAGCCTAAACACAAATATAACCTTAGATTTCAAGGAAAAACTCATTATAGCCAAGAATTAATCCATTGAAGTTTTTGAAGAACTTTTGGTAAGTTAGTGTTTTTGAGATTCTTTTGATTCAATTATGTTTATATGATGTTTCTTGATGTTTATTAGTGATCAAAACACATTTTGAATGGTTGAAATGCAAAAAGTTGGATTGAAACCCTAATAGGAAGAACTTGGAATCAATTTGATGTTTTGATGATTCCTTTGGTTTAAATGATGTTTAAATGATGTTTATAATATGAATTTGTGGTTGAATAATGGAAACAAACTCATTTGGTTATAGTTTTGATTTGGCCGAATTGAGGTGCTTAGAAATGGATGTGTGATTTTGATGTTTAAATGGTTTTAAAGATATGAATGATGTATATTTGATGTGTTTAACATGAATGGATGGTTAATTGATGGAAAGAAACACATTTTGAATGAATTATGTTTTGGCCGAAATATTGAAGCATGAACAATGCCTTAGTACTTTGATGTTTGATAGGTTTAAATGAATGAATGTATT
>CANXYC010593924.1:0-13345 GCA_948193065.1 Aleurites moluccanus | reverse complement strand
ATTCAATAGATTGAGCTTATGATAGCTAAAATGCACCCGATTGATCCAACCTTCCGATTTTCCATCATTTGATCCAATGGTTGGATTTAATCAAGCCTAAACTATTATCATAAGATTATACACATTCTATAATCCCACATTATGTACTATAATCCCACATTATGTATGAAAAGACCATAATACCCTTAGTGCACACCGAAGCACCTCAAGCACCTCAATTGAGCTGCTTACAGGGAATTGTCTTCAACCAGGTTTATTTTCGGTATGATTTTCAAATAAATAAAATAAGTCCATTTACATTCACTTTTATTCTTTTCTTTTTTCAAAAATAATGCTAAATCCATAAAAACTCGAAGGGGCTGTAAAATGACCATTTTGCCCCCAGTTCACCAAAAATTCAAAATTTTCCGATTTTGTCCTAACTAACTTTAAACCACTTCTATGCCTAAAATTAGGTCATATAACATGCATAACTATCAATTTCATGCATATACACATCAAATGAGCATATTATAAAGAAAGAAAAAAATTTCCCCTAAGTCCCCCTTAAGGGTCCCTATAAGGTTTAGGTTGAGGTGTTACAGTTATACACACCAAATAAACAACATTTAAAGCATTAAACACACCAAAACTAAACTTTAATTCAATGTTCATCATTTTAGGGTTTCATCCATCAATTTACATTCCAACCATACAAAATGGATTCTAATCCATAAATAATATCAATGAACATCATATAAACCTTATTGAATCAAAAGAAATCAAAAACTAACAACTTACCAAAAATTCTTCAAAATCTTTCTTGAATTAATTTGTTCTCCAAATGAGTTTTTCCTTTGATTTAATGGTTGGAAATGTGTTTAGAATGATGTTTACTGCCTAATTCCATCAAAAAATGAAAGAAAACTATAAGGAATGGGTTAAAGGTGTGATGGCCGAAACTTTGGAAGAACAAAAATGGAGTTGCTGCAGTTTTTTTCATAAGGAAGAAGAAGACAATATGAAGTGGTGGGAAAAATCTTATGAAATATCAAAAAAATGATCCAATGGTTAAGGTTTTCTGGTAACTTTGGTGAAACCTAGCCATCCAACCATCCATGTTGCTTACTTTAATGCTATTTGTCCATCCAAAGTCAACATTGGTGGCTAACACATGCATTTGCCACACCAAATAAAAAACCAAAAGCAAAAATCCAATACATCAAGCTTATGATTGCAAATTTGCAACCTATTGATCCAACCATCCATTTTTTCATCATTTGATCCAATTGTTGGATTTAATCAAGCCTAACTAAATACCATAAGGTTGCACACATTCTATATTCTCATATTATGAAGGAAAATACCAAAATTGCCTTAGTGCAACCCGAAGCACCTCAAGCACCTCAATTGAGCAGCTTACCGAAAACTGTTTTCAATCGGGTTTATTTTTCCGTATATTATTCAAATAAACTAAATAATGCCATTTGCATTCACTTTTATTCTTTTCTCTCTTCATTTATAGTGCTAAATCCATTAAAATCCGAAGGGCTGTAAAATGACCATTTTGCCCCCAGTTCACAAAAATTTCAAAATTTCCCGATTTCGTCCTAACAACCTTTAAATCACTTCTATGCCTAAAATCAAGTCATATAACATGCATATATATCATTTTCACGCATAAACACACAATAACAGCATGTTATAAAGAAGATAAAAAATTCCCCCTAAGTCCCTCTTTAAGGGTTCCTATAGGGTTTAGGTTGAGATATTACAATACATCCCTTAAATAATTTCTAAAAATAATTTAAAGAAATTTATGCAAAAAATAATTTTTGCTTTCTTTCCGCAGCTTTAACATTTCTGTTTGAATTCAGCTTAGCAAATTAATTTTAATAAATTCTAAATTTATTAATCAAAGGTCAAAAGTTAATTAAATAATTTTATTATCATTAAAATAAATAAATAAAATTATCACATGAATTAATTTATAATTTACAAGCATCATATTTTACAAATTTTCTAGTTTCCTCATATCGTTTAAATTTTAACTCTTAAAGGATCCTGATTAGGTCTAGCCCTTTTTAGCAATCTTAAAATTATTAATTAAACTTTAAATTCATTAAATAAATAAAAGTTTCAAACCTGCACACTTTCCTTTTAACTCCTTAAAAGGTTTTATGAAAAGCTATTTTTATACGCAAAACTAGTAAAACAATTTTGCAAGATTCGTACAAAATTAATTTCATAAAATTATAGTTTGGAGTTCCATCAATTAAATCACCATTTAATCTATCATATTTATAATTAATTAATCATATTAAAAAATTAAAAATACATCAGCCCCTTAACTATTAAGGTGAAAGAAGAAGTTAGGTAAAGAATAAGAAGTAACAAACTAGGAATAAAACCTTTTCTAACCGATTCCAACTTCCTCCAAACCAATTCTAATTATTATATAATTAAAATTAAAGACTTATAATTCAATAAAAATTAAATTTTGTAAAGTCTCTCTTCATCCATAGAAACTGAAATTAATAAAGAAAAGTAAGAGTTCAAGAATCATACGCAACTTTGGAAAATAAGTTTGAAACAAATTCAAATTAATTCCAAATTGCACCAAACTAATTTCAATCATCTTATTATTAGAATCAACAAAATATAATTCATCCATAATCAAATTTAGATGAAAAATTTGTGGTTATATAGCTGGTCCAAACAGATTTATCAAGCAAATGAAAAATCCTACGCAACTTAGGAAAACTAGTTCGAAACTATTTGAAATGAACTCCAAATTGAGTCAAACCAATTCTTATCATCACATGATTGAAATTATCACAAATTAATTCATTCAAGAGCTGATCATAATGAAGAAAAATGTAGTAAAGGCTACTCTATAAAAATGAATTCAACTGAATAATAAAAATTGAATTCGGTTTGATGCAAACTGATTCAATCAAGAACATAAACCCGAATTCACATTCAACAAATTCAAACCGAAACTTCAAGAACAAAAAATTCAATTTTAATCAATTTTAATGAAGCATAGAGAGTCTCTGATATAATTTGAAGGAATTTTAGTCAATTAGGCATAGCAAAAATAATTTTAAAATTCCTAAAACATGAACCTATGTTGATTGAAATCAAATTCTTTATAAAAAAAAATTACAAATCTTTACCTTTCTTGAAACCTTTTATTGAGTTCTTGAAATTCTTGATCTTCTTGATGAGTTGTTGTAAACAATAATCAATATAAAGAATATAGAAAGCTTTAAAGTATCCACACAAAGATCAAAGAATAAAATCAATCAAGAAAATAGATGAACGAAATCACCTATATTCTAGGCTAGGCAATTTCGCCCAAAGAGTTTTTGTTCCAAGCTTGACCAAATTCTCCTTTGAGTAATTCTAGGGTTTTCGGTCAATAATAGGATAAGGGATAATAAGATTAATTATTGGTTAAGTCTCCTATTATAGGTAGCTTTTTTTTTTTAAATTAAATTAAGACTCAGAATGGATCTAATCCAATTACCTCTTTCTTAACCACCTAATTACAATCATGTCATTAATGAAATTAAAAGGCTTGTTGGACCTTTAATAAGACTAATTAGGCCTTAATTAAAATACCTTATTTAAGTCCATAAATTTAATCCAATTAAATTCATTACTTAAATATCTCTTTTATTTATTCATTGATTACTTCAATGCTTATGGCCTTATAGGTTCTCTAATTAAATGGAAACTCAAGTCCTTAATTATTTCCTTAGATAAATTAAGAAAGTCTTAAGTGAAAATCATATTTCAAAATATAAAAGTTTCATAAAAGGTAATCCTTGTTCAATACGGATTATATGAATTAAACTTTTTCAATCCATAATTAATTCTCCAATTAATCCTTTATAACTTGAATAGATCATGAGCAGTATCTTGTAATACCCTAGAAAGTTATAACTTATATGCATGAATTAATTCTCAGTATGTAGTTCAAAAGTCTTGAAATGATGAAAAATAATTTTAGAGACACAGTTAGAAAGTGAACTAATTACTTTTCTGGAAATCGGCGGTGTTAGGAATACTGCCGAGAAATTAGCAGTACAGTCAACAGAAGAATTTCTGAATTGGACTAGGGGGTAAAAGATTACCTTAATGCATGTGAAATTTTGGTAAAAAGAAAGAAGTGAAAATTATTTAGAAACATTGAAAAAGTAACCAATGGTAAAATTGTAAATAAATAGAACTTTAAAGTGAATAGTGGAAATGAGTCTATCTGAGTTTCAGAATGACTCTAAAACTATTTTTATAAATAAGTATAAATTAAAATAAACTTATTGATTCCCCACATTGAAATCCAAATCTGATAGAATTGTCAGAATAAATTACAGAAGAAGTTTGGGTCAAAACCTAATTACTCGGAAACTTAAGGACTAAAATGTAATTTGCCATATGATTTTAGTATAAAAGCACGCTTTAGAACATTTTCCATCATCTTCTTCCTTTTCTCTTAAGTGGTCGAACCACCATTCTTCAATTCTCCCATCCATTTCTTCATTTTCCAACCAAATTCTTAAGGAAAATTGATAGAAAACTTAAATACAAACCTAGTTCTTTCAATTGCCACCATTGATTTGCTTGGAGGAACAAAGGAATTCAAGGAAAAAATCTTCAAAGATTTTGGCTAGATCATCACCAAGAGGTAACCAATTATTTTGTTCAAATTTATGGTTTAGTTAGATGATTTTAAGATTGAATTGAATGGGTTTTAGGTTAGATTGCATCAATTGTTGCATTTTAATAGAAATGCCTAATTTGCCTAACCTATTTGAAGTTGTATGCTTTGGCTATGTTGATTAGAGTTAGTTTATGTTAATTGATGCTAGAATATATTAATTGGAGGCCATTAGATAACTAATTAATAGTTATTTTGGTGTAGAACATAAAGATTGCCAAAGTTGCCCTAATTACCTCATTTGAAGAATTATGGTGGAAATCAATTTTCTAAAGCATTTGGAAGGTTTAAGTGAGTCTTATATGCATCATTTATCATGTACCAAGCATTGAAAATTGAATTGGAAACCATATATGGAAACCAAATTTTGGCTAAACCACCTAGCATTATTCATTCCTTTGGTTTTGTTTGATTTTTCCTTTAAATTCCTTAGCTAATTTGATCCATTTCATGTTGTTTAATCTTATTTATTTGATACCTATTATGTTGTTGCCAATGTGATTTGATTTTTGGTTGAATGGGCATGCCAAATTTGCACCCAAACCTAACCTATTGGCTTGCCATTTTGTGTCCACCAAGTGTTTGATTAAATGCCTAGTTGTTTTTGCCTTGGCCTATTGTTTTGTATTCCATAGGCCTACCATTTGAATGCATCATCGCCAGCGACATTGGCATGCCAATTGGCTTACTGATTTCCTTTGTCGAACCAACCTTTGTTCCATACCTTTGTTGTTTACCATAACCCTTATCATTGATTGTATATTGTATATTGCAATGCCATTGATTCAAATGCCATTTGATTTGAAAGATATTGAATTTAATGCCATTGATGATACCATTGTTGCATAATGGTGTCTATTGATATGATATTCAATTGTATTGACCTAATTGTGGTTTGACAGGGTAGTGGGTACATATTATCGGCAATGTGCATATTGATATTGGTGCCCTAGCTGGGAAGGGTTATTGGTCACAGCCATAGGACCTGATCAGTCTTATGCTTACTTGATATGTGATCGACTGTGTGATTACACATAGTCTACGTGTTTCAGGGCCCTATATCTGTCTTACCATATGATTCCATGCCTTTGATATGACCATTGATATTCCTGTCAGATTATGATACTAATTCTGTAAACCAACATGATTGATATTGTTCCATTGTTCTTTTATCATTATATATCATTGTTCCATCCTATTTGACTTGCGATACATATAGATTCACTGAGTATCTTATATACTCACCTTTTCTTTGTTTAACTATTTCAGGAGAGGAATAGACTGCAGAATCTCATCGTTTGTCATCCGAGGATTTCTGTTTGCTGTTGTTGGATGTATATATTCTGAATTCTATATTTTGATGTTCATAATCTAGCTGCTCCATGGGGTATATATGGGATAGTTAGGGTATGAACATGTATATATGTATGTGATGATATTATGAGATATGTGATAATCATATGGTATGATATAATAACTGTTATAGCCAATTGCATTAAATTACAGTAAGAATTACAGAATGAATGGTAACTAAGCAAAGTGAATAATTAATTGATGGTTATAGATTATGCATGTGATACTAGGTTCTATGGGTGCCGGTCGCCATTGGTATCTCCCACATCCTAGGACCGTCGCGATCCAAAAACGGGTCATGACATATCTAGCCACACATAATGACCCTGAAATAATAAAAAAGTACTTATGGTTAAATACATAACCCTTACATAGATAATATTGTGCTACTAGTCTCTTCAATCACATTAACTTCATTTGGTTCAACGTATGGACTTTGTGTTAACTTATACTAAGTTGGCTATGCCACACTTAGCCCGAATGTTAGTTCTTTGTCTCTAAGCCTCATTACTAAAACTGACTCCCTTAAAGACAATCTCTAAGTACAGTTCACTTTGGCCAAAGATTTCCAGTAATGATCTCATACAAGAGGCCTTAGGTAAACCCTCTGTCTAATAGGAGTTATGAATTTCTTTATTGACTACTTAAATAATTATGAGTGCCTCAAACTATACCCAATGTTTGCTCTATTAGTAAACCCTAATTAAGAGAACAAGGTACAAAATCAATGTATAGCCTCAATACTCTAGATCACTCTTAAGTATCTCAAGTCAAAGGACATTTGTACATTATTATGATGAGATGTATCATTAACATTGTTTAGAATTCCATATGATACTCTCAGGCAATCACTCCAATGTACTTACTACCCTTAGTAAGCATCCACATGCTATACTTAGACATCACCTATGTCCGCATCTCTATATGAGATCAAATGATTTGATCCAATCAAATAGTATACATATGTGTTAGTTTTTGCAAAATCAACAATGTCACGTCTTGATGATTCTATGACTAGGGATAGTCTAGGTAATAACATAATTATATATGTCAAGCATCTCACCATCATGATCCAATCATGAATGCTCTCATTCTATGATTATACCATGGACATCATTAAGCAGTTATACGATTATATTATAAACATTAATAAATCACTAATTAATAAAGAATGCCTTATAAAACAATCATTAAAATGACTTTCTTTAGAGCACTAACACTAACAATATATTTTCTATGAAATCGTAATTTCAAGTCAAATTAAAATTTCTTAAATAAAAAATTTAATCCCCAAATTTGGATCCGTTCGAAGGTCTAGTGATTTTATCCTTTGTGGAAACTTTAAATTTGAGTAATTTTAGTTTTTTCCTTATATTTTCGTAATAAAAATAGAATTAAGATGGCGACTCCCTGAAACTCATTTTCAAAATAGACTTGAACTTAAAACAAAAGTGAAATAAAACTCTTAAGTGAATTGAGAAACATAAACTCTAGTCATCCAGGCATTCCGGCAATGTGAGACTGAAGCCAGAAAAAAATGTCAAGGGGCGACCATCGGATCTCTGTGGCGCTATCCTCGAGTGATACCTCACACCTATGTAGGGTTAGCAACACACCACCACAACAACTTCACAGCCTACAATGCATATGAGTAAGAATAAGAATAAAGATACTGGAGGTAGAGGCAGAGGCAGAGGACATAGACAGGGCTAGAGTAATAACCAGGTACCAGCAGGAAGGGGACAAGGCATAGTATTTGCTGTCAATGCTCAGGAGGCCCAAAGGTCTGGAAATACTGTGACAGGTATGATTCCTATGCAACATGAAATAACACAAGTACTATTTGATTCTGGTGCCACCCAATTATTTATATCACCTAAATTTGCATTTAAACTGGGAATTGAGAAACAATTAATGTCAATATCTTTAGAGATATCTACTCCCCTTGGTGAGAGTATAAAAATGAAATATGTATACCTTGGTTGTAATGTAGAAATAGAGGTTACAACCTTACCTATTGACCTAGAGGATTATCTGTGTTAGAACTTGATGTAATACTAGGGATGGATTAGCTGACATTTTATCATGTAGTGATTGATTGTTATGAGAAGAAGATTAAATTTCATTTAGAGGAGCAATATGAATTTTTATATCAGGGTGATAAGAATAATTTGAGGGTTAAATTTATTTCTCTTATTGGAGCAAGGAGACCCCTATAAAAGGGATATCCTGCATATCTAGCCAGTGTAATGGGTATTTAGAAGACTTCAAAGGGAGTTGATTAGATTCTTATTGTTAATGAGTTTCCAGATGTATTCCCTAAAGATTTTCCAGGTTTGCCACTCGAAAGGGAGATTGAATTTGAGATTGAAGTATATCCGAGTACAAATCCAATTTCTATTACTCCTTATAGAATGGCTCCTATAAAATTGAAAGAACTGAAAGTGCAATTGCAAGAATTGCTGGAAAAGGGGTTCATTAGATTGAGTAGTGCACCGTGAGGGTGCTCCAACACTATTTGTTAAAAAGAAGGATGATTTACTATGAATATGTATTGACTATCGGCAATCAAATAAGGTGACCATCAATAACAAATATTCATTGCCCCAGATTGATGATTTGTTTCATCAATTGTAAGGATCCAGTCAATTTTCCAAGATTTCCCTTAGATCAAGATACCATTAACTGTGTATTAAGAATGAAAATGTATCTAAAACTGCATTCAGGACCTGATACGGTCACTATGAATTTCTTATGTTACCATTTTGGTTGACTAATGCCCCTGTCGCTTTGATGGATCTAATGAATCGGGTGTTCAAACCCTACTTGGATAAGTTTATCATTGTATTCAGTGATGATATTCTTATCTACTCCAGAAGCTATGCATAACATGAAAAACATTTGAGAATAGTGTTACTGACACTACGGGAGCATAAGATGTATGCTAAATTGATGAAATATAAGTTTTGGCTTACTGAATTATTTTTTATTTGGCATGTTATGGGTAAAGATGGCATCAATGTAGATCTACAAAAGGTGAAAGTCGTAGCTAATTGGCCATAACCTACCAATGTAACAGAAGTGCAGAGTTTTCTAGGCATAGTTTGTTACTATAGGTGATTTGTTAAAGACTTTTCAAAGATTGCAGCTCCATTGACCAAGTTAACCAAAAAAATAGAAGTGGTTTCAATAGACAGATGAATGTGAGAAGAGTTTTCATACTCTAAAGTCATGCCTTACATCGACACCAGTGTTAGCTTTACCAATAGACAATGGCAGATTCATAATGTATTGTGATGCATCCAAAGTTGGATTGGGTTATGTTCTGATGCAGGATAAAAGGGTAATTGCTTATGCTTCTCATCATTTTAAGAAGCATAAGTTGAATTACCCCATATATGATTTAGAGATGGTTGCAGTAGTGTTTTCCTTAAAGATTTGGAGGCATTATCTATATTGGGAGAAATGTGAGATTTATACTGATTATAAAAGCGTACAATACATACTACAGTGGAAAGATCTAAACCTTTGATAGAGATGAGTTGAGTTGTTGAAGGATTATGATTGCTAGATATTGTACCATCCAGGCAAAGCTAATGTAGTGGTTGATGCTTTGAGCAGAAAGTCAATGGTAAGCCTAACCCATATTGCAATTGCAAGGAGACCATTGATAAGAGAAATAAAAGAATTGCTCAACATAGGAGTCCAATTTGAATTGGGGACCTAGGATCAAAACTAGACTCTGATAGGCCAGTTTCATATGAAGCTAATGTTGATTGATGAGATTAAGGTAGCACAAGATAGAGATTCTCAGCTTCTAAAGTTAAAAGAAGATATTCAAGCTGGAAAAGCTCTTGAATTTGCTATTAATAATGGGATATTAAAATGTGGGCAATGGTTGTGTGTGTCAGATGTGGATGGGCTTAAGGAACAAATTATGAAAGAGATGCACTATGAACTTTATAATCTGCATCCTGGGGTAACAAAGATGTACCTTAATCTATAAGAGCACTATTGGTAGCCTAACTTGAAGAGGGACGTGGCTTAATTTGTCTCCACTTATTTAGCCTGTCAGCAAGTTAAATTTGAACATCAGAAGTCGTTAGGGCTTTTACAAGAGATAGAATTTCCAGAGTGGAAATAGGAACAGGTGACCATGGATTTAGTTGTTGGTCTACCGAAAACTTCAAGGGGGTATGACTCTGTATGGGTAATATTGATCAATTGACTAGAACAACTCACTTCCTAGAAGTAAAAACCAGTTATACAGCCGCTCAATATGCTAAATTGTATGTTGAAAAGATAGTCTGACTTCATGGTGTACTATTGACTATTATCTAATATAAGGGAACTCAGTTTACTTAGTGATTCTGGCATAAATTCCAAGAGACACTGGGTACTCAGTTACATTTCAATACAGCCTTTCATCCATAGATAGATGAGTAGTCATAACGCATAATTCAGACTTTAAAAGATATGCTTTGATTGTGTGTTATTAGTTTTAAAGGAAATTGGGATAAGTATTTACCTTTGATTGAATTTTCTTACAGTAGTAGTTATCATTCAACTATTGGCATGGCACTATATAAGGTATTTTATGATAGAAAATGTAGATCTCTTGTTTGTTAGGTGGAACCAGGGGAAAAGCAATTAAAAAGCCATGAATTGATCAGAGAGACAATGGTGAAAGTTCCCATCACTAAGGAGAAATTGAAGACATCTTTTAATAGACATAAGAGTTATGCTTACCCGAAGAGGAAAGATGTGCATTTTGCTATAGGTGATCACTTGTTTCTTAAAATTTCACCTATGAAGGGTGTAATAAGATTTAGAAAGAAAGGAAAATTATCACCTAGATATGTCAGGCCATTTGAGATGCTGGAGAAGATTAGCAATGTATCATATCGATTAGCACTTCCATCTAACTTGAACCATGTTCATCCAGTGTTCCATGTCTCTATGCTTCACAAATATGTGTTAGATCCATTACATATCCTTAAACCACAGGCCATTGAGGTAGATAAAAACTTGACTAATGAAGAAACACCTATAAAGATTATAGATTGCCAAGTCAGGAAATTGCGTAATAAAGAGATTCCAATAACATGTGGGCAAAATACCCATTCTTATTCCAGTGACAAGGTACGTATAGTTAAAAATTCTTGGACGAATTTTATTGAAGGGGGTAGAGTGTAACACCTTAAAATTTTATTTCATTTATTTATAAAAAATACTCCATTTAATCATTAGAGCATCATATAGACATGATTAGATGAATCACTGAAAATTGACTTGATAGGTAAGCAAACACCTTGGTGTTTCGACTAGTGAATGGATTTGGAAGTGGATACATTTAAATGCATCATTATAATCATAAGCTGGAGGAATATAAGAAATATTATTTTAGAATCAAAATGGGATAAAAGGTGAATAATTATAAGTTATAGGTTCAAAATATGAATATTTGAATTGACGGGGAGGAAAACCTAATTACCCAAAACTTAAATAATATAAATAGTTTATTCTTCTTATCTACCATTTCATTTTCTAATCTTCCCTTTCCTTCCCCCACCTTGGCTAAACCTCCATCTCACTCTCCTCTCAAATTTCTTCCATGCTATACAAAGAAAAATCAAAGAAAAACTTACCAAACATCAAAATAACTTATCTTATAGCAAAATTTCCTAAAAAAAAACAAAGAAAATATATGAAGAAATGAAGCTAGGGTTTCGGCTTCACTAAGGAAATAAGGTAAAATGATTATTTTTCTTTCCTTTTCAAGTGTTTATATATTAAAGATGATTAATTAGGTGAATTAGATGTTAAATTGCATATAAGAATTGAAGTATGTAAAACCTAGTTCAAAAATGCATTATGAAAAACCCTAACTTCTCCATTTAAATTCCATAATTCATATTAATATTATAATATGTTTATTTATATCCAATTGATGCTAAAACACGTGAAAAACTCAATGTAGAAATAAAAGAAGACAAAGATTGCCATATTTGCCTATCGTAAGGAATTTGGAGTTCTAATGCGTATTCGATCAAACCTACAATTTTGGTGAGTCATTTATATATTGTTATGCATAAATATACCATCATTTGAAAAATTGAAATTCATTTGGAGTGAATTCCTCATTTGGCCGAACCATAAATGTCAACTTTCCTTCGATATTTTTCTTAAATTTGAACCTTAATTCATGTTGTTTCATTGATTTATGATTTGATTTGAAATGTCCCTTGCATTGTTTGGATTAAGAACTTGAAATGTGAAACTTGGCCTTTATTGAACTAACCCTAAAACCCTATCAAATTGGTCCTAAAGTCACACCGAGTGTTCGAAGAAATGATACTTTGTATTTTCATAAGCTTACCAAATGTATGTCATTGTCGCTAGCGCAGGTAACTAGCCTTCTCGCCAGTGCAAATGTACCTTTTTGACATTCTTTATATTTGATCCCAACATGAGTTTTATGGCATTTAGCCTATGCTTTAATGCCTCTTATATATGATTATTGATTCTATGAGACACTATTTAATATTTATTCCCAATTGAGCTTATTGTAAATGAAATTGATCTATATTAATTGCTTTGGTTATTTGGTACCATATTTGTTCCTATAACCTATTTATATATTTATCTGACAAAGCTACATTACAGATGGAATAGTTGGTAAATACCATCGACATTGTGCATAATGGATACTTTAAACCCTAGCTGGAAAAGGTTAATGTCATGACCCGATTTTTCGGATTACGACGGTCCTATGGAACGGGAGATGCCAATGGCAATCGGCACCCGTAGAACCCAATATCACATGCACAATCTATAAACCACAATATATTATCCATTTTAGTTAATTACTATTCAATCTATTATCCTGTCAATTATTTTGTAATTTACTGTAAATGGTTGTAACAGTTATATATATCATATCACATAATCATCATATAGCTCAAATATACCATCAAGCATCGTATACATATATTCATCTCCTAGCTAACCCATACATACCCCATGGAGCAGCTAGATAATGAACACCAAAAATAATACAGAAATATCAAAAATTATATGTCACACCCCAACTCCAGTGGTGCGACGGTCCTAGGGTAAGGGTAGGCTTAAGGCCACCATAAACCCGTAGAACTCACAAATCATAAATCTCACTAACATCAAATATATTGCAACATCATATTTTTACCATACATTTATCACATTCACACATATATAATCAAAATCAATCATATCTTTCTATTATCATTTCATATCTTTCTCTTGTTC
>CANXYC010593784.1:0-19897 GCA_948193065.1 Aleurites moluccanus | reverse complement strand
TTTCACTACCCTCCTGGTCCAACTCACACACCCCCCCCCCCCCGCCGGCCGCCCAGCTCCCCCCCCCCCCCCCCCCCCCCCGCCCCCCCCCCCCCCCCCCCCCCCCCCCCGCCCCCCCCGCTCCCCCCCCCCCCCCCCCCCCCCCGCCCCCCCCCCCCCCCCCCCCCCCCCCCCCCCCCCCCCCCCCCCCCCCCCCCAAGAAAGCCCCCTTTTAACATGCATAACAAAGTAAAACCTAAAAAGACGGGGAAAAATATAATGCTCTCTGATCATTTTTACTATTACCCATAAACATAGTAATTCACCATAAAGCCGTAACAGACAGTAAGGCGAACCATTTTTGTCCAGCCAAATACTCCAAATTACAAACAATACAGCATAATACCACAAACTGGAAGCCTCTTCCCTTTTCCTGAAAAGTTTGTCTTTAGAAAGCCCTATAAACCTCCAGTTATACCCAATTTTCCCAAAAAAATACCAAAAAGCCTAATCCAAATATACCAAGACATGATGCAAGGAAGAGAGATGCGAAAGAGATTGGCTCCTCAAATAGCATAAAATAAATATAGTTAACAATACTTATAGGATTTCTCATACATATCACAAAATAAATGCTGAGAGAATCGCATATTCTCACATTTAAAAGCAGTAAGCAACATTTTACCTGATTAGACTCTAAGAGGAGAAATGGTTTTAAGTAGTTCCAAAAAGGACTTCATGCAATGAATTAGGAAAAGCACTCCCCAGTTATCAGCAACACTCCCCAGTTATCAGCAAATAAACACTATCAATACAAATAGCAACAAGGCACTCTCAAGAACTTGGATAAGCATATTGCACGTCAGATAACAAAATATCTTGCAATTGACAATCTATGATGAAATCCTCAAAACTTTCCATAATATTAGTGATCCTGTGTCATCTGAAATTCTTTATATGAGACGTAATGACAGGTCAACTACCATTGACTCTGTCCCTGGTATCTAAAGAAAAAGAGTACCTAGGAAGAGCATTGCTAAAATGAAATTTAGTATCCTAAAAATAATTACTTACCAAGGCACCGAACAGGGTAAATAAACCTGTCTTTATAATAGTAGATCCCGAATGTGTAGAATTAATGCAGCATCTACAGATTCTTACTTGGACTCCTTACATCAAGGAATGCTTTCAGAATCCCCCCCACTTTTCTGGTCTTAAGAAGATCTCCTATGCCTTGGACAATTCAACCAATGATTATCATGGTTAGACCTTTTTACCACACCCATGAAACATTCCACTAAGAAAAGTCGCAAGATTCTACAGCTCCTTTTCAAACTTCTTATCCTTCATTTATAATTCTTGGAAGAAATCTTTGACATGGATCAACTAACAGAATCTAGTTTTGTTATAAGATTAATTTTATTATGCATGGTTAGTGGAGGAAGGACAAGGGAAGGTAAGGAAGGGAATCCCTCAGCTAATTGTGTTCGGCTTTTACAAATTTTCAGGGGTGAGGGGAAAAGGGAGGTAGCTTTTCCTCTCCATTCTTCTCCATTAAAGTGAAACAATTACATCCAAAATTGGGATTTAGAAAGATCTCAAAAACTACTTCCACTTCCAAAAAGATCTCAAAACCTACTTCCACTACCAACTAACTAGGATGATCAAAAATGAAATTAATAATGACCTGCTATTTCTACTCTAGTGAAAAATAATACAAGTGCCAATTACAAATGATGCACAAAAAATAAAGCTATAGTGAATATTAGCAATCATTGGCTGATAGATTATCATATTCATAGTTGTGAATTCCATGAATCCTATACATGATAACATGAATGCTATTCATCATTTACCCAATAATTTTTGTGAAGCATCCATTGTAAATTATAGGGGTAATCACAACCAATGCATGAACTCCAAACCATCACTAGATTACTCCTGTAAACTAAAATGGAAAAAACATTACAAAGAGCATGACTCTGGGCACCCCAAACCAAGGGTTATATTAGGTAAAAAGGAAAATCTGACATTCAAAGCACCCTAAATATCATTAAAATTTTAAAGAACATGCATTTTTGGCTTACTAGATAACATATTGGAATGGTTTTTTTACACTATATTGCTTTAAGTAGGGACCTGCATTTTGGCATACACTATAAATGGTTCCTAATTCATATTTTGCTCCCTTGTACAGCAAGAAGAATACATAACCCAATTTATATCATTGTACTTCAAAATAAATAACACATGATATTATTTTGCTAATGATAAAGCTAAAGTTCTTAATCTTGCTCAAAAAATTTGAAGGTCTAAGTAGATGCATGACATAGAAGAGGTAGCAGAAGAGCACATAGAATGCTAGAAACCCATACGTGCAGCTAGAAGATCATAAATGAGCACCTTGACTTCAAATGGCCGCAACTTCCTGGATGAAATAGAAGGCCTATAATATATCAACAAAAAGCTCATTCAGAGCTCCTGGCAGGTTCACCAATTGAAGTCATTTTCAAGGTTAAAATCCATCGTTTTGGGCTGTTTCAAGGCCTTTTTTTTTTGTGCATGATTTTAGCCCATTTCCAAACTCAATTCTGATTAGTTGTTTGTTTCATTTTTTCCTCCTAGTTGGCTATGTTTTAGGTTTTCCTTGTTAGTTTAAGACTATAATGACGGTTGGCACCAACCACCTTATAAAAATGTAGCTTTGGACTTTTATCATTCATTCAAAAGTAGTACAATTTTCCCTTAGTTTGAGTTTATAGTTTCAGGCTTCAAACTAGTTTATCTTTCTAAGGCATATTTTAGTCTGGCTTTGTTATTTCATGCCAATTTTGCTGGTGTTGATGCAAATGAAAACCCAATAAGCAAATGAACAGTACATTGCTAGCTCAAAACTAGTCAGCATGAAAAGACAATAGCTCCAATTGAGGGAAAGGATGCTAATATGAATGAACTACCCCAAAATAGCATAAAAATCTTCAATCACCTATAAAAGAATGCATACAAGATGAATTGAGAATGTGGCACAAAATAAAATACTAGGAGGAAACCCCATTACAAGCATAAAAATATATCTTGTACATTGTGTAAAAAAATTGAACAAGCAGAGTTTATTGTATATCAATAGAAACATCCTAGACATAATAATTATCAAAGGATATTCCCTCACTTTAGTGCCAGTTAGGCGTTAGTACTTGCCTTTTGAAATTATAATTTGCTCCTTGAAGTAATGGTTTCAATACACCCATTAGTGGTTTACAAAATTAATATTTTAACCCCTTTCAGTATTGTCTAAATTTATTATACTTTCATTTTTCTCCATCCTATTTTGCCAAGTCTATTTAGTAGTTGAGACTTAAGAATTAATTCAGAATAAGGCAATATAACTGCACAATAGTAAAAAAGAAATTTCAAAATTCATAAATTGATTTGAGTGGAAATTGATGAATCAATTAATTGTATTTGATTTTGGTTGCCAAAATTCAAAAGGCAAACTAATACTTCTAAAACTTGAGCATTTTCATTATATTTTTGAGTTTCATGATTTCAAAAGAAAAGATAACCCAACTAACCCGATATCACCGGCCTGATCCAAATTAAAAATTGCAGATTGTGTTCTTGCTCGGTTCAGACTACTTATCTACAAGATAGAACATTTTATCATCAATTTCCCTTTTTCTAATCAGTATCTATATCTTAATCTACTTGTTATTTTAGATGAAAATATGGTTGTTTTCAAATCATATAAAAAAGTCCTATATTGACATATTAACATTTAACACCAATCCCTATCCCTCTTGCTTTCAGTCCTTTTTTCAAATCTTCTCTCTACCATTCCTTGACTAGTACTTGTATTATCAACTTTCACGCCAAATCCAAAGCAAATTGAGCATAAATTTCAAACTAGGTGCATGCTAGGTTTGCTTGAAAAAAAATTCAAGTATCCTTCACTCGAGTTAAAAAAAAAAAAACTCTTTTTACAAAATTATTCATAAATTTATAAAATAATGGTGATTTTAAACATTATTTTATAATTTGCAAACATTTAGAAAAAAATCATTTTTTACAAAATTCTTCATAAATTTACAAAATAATAATGATTTTACATATTATTTTGTAACTTGGGTACTGAAGAAATAGATAATAGAAAAAGTATAGAAAATATGATGAAGCTTTTTTCTTTTAATTTGTTTGATTGTTCCTTCAAGCTAGATTTGTATTATATACACATAATTTGGGTTAAATAAAAAAACATATACAAAGGAATATAATCACAGATTTTATACCTATAATTACTCAATCATAATCCCTAATTGTTAGCATAATCATAGGATATTATTCTAACAATTCAAACACTCCCCCTCAAGCTGGAGCATACATGTTGTAGGCTCCTAGCTTGTTATAAAGATACTCAATCCTTGAACCTCTAAGAGATTTAATTAAGATATCTGCTAACTGATCATTTGAACTAAGAAAAAAAGTACAATACATCCTGATTCAATCTTTTGTCTAAGGAAATGACAATCTATTTCTATATGTTTTGCTCTTTCATGAAATACTGGATTAGAAACAATATGAAGAGCGATTTGATTGTCACAGATTAACTTCATTTGTTGGATCTCCCCACATTTCAACTCTAGGAGAAGTTGTTTTCATCATATAAGCTCACACGTCGCCAAGGCCATAGCTCGATATTCTACTTTTGCACTTGATCTGGCAATTACAACTTGCTTTTTGCTTTTCCAAGAGATTAAATTACCTCCAATCATAACACTATACCCAGAAGTAGATCGTCTGTCCGAGGGAGATCCTACCCAATCTGCATCAAAGTATCCTATGACTTGTAAGTTACCCTTGTCTTCATATAACAAGCATTGTCCTGGACTACATTTGATATATCGGAGAAGCGGATTACTGCATCTCAATGGCTATCACAAGGAGCTTGAAGAAATTGACTAACCACACTCATAGCAAAAGATAAATCTGGTCGTGTAATCGTAAGATAATTGAGCTTTCCAACCAGTCTTCGATATCTACCAAGATCTTTGAGAGGCTTCCCCTGTCTAGGAACAAGTTTCATATTTAGATCCATGGGAGTATCCACATTTTTGTAGTCTATCATGTCTGTTTCTTCTAATATATCCAAAGC
Organism: Aleurites moluccanus; assembly: GCA_948193065.1. Lineage (NCBI taxonomy): Eukaryota > Viridiplantae > Streptophyta > Magnoliopsida > Malpighiales > Euphorbiaceae > Aleurites > Aleurites moluccanus. The sequence goes on along the minus strand of CANXYC010593784.1, from coordinate 14,769 downwards.
ATATTTTCTTTGCGAAATATCAATGCCTGTCTTGGACTGTGTCACCTCAATCCCAAGAAAGTATTTCAACTTTCCCAAAATCTTTAATTTGGAAATGACTGAACAAATGCCTTTTGAGTTGAAAAATTCCATCTTGATCATTACCTGTTATGATAATGTCATCAACATATACCACCAGATAAATGCAATTACCATGATTTCCATGGCGATAGAATACTAAGTGATCAGCTTTACTATGTTTCATCCCAAACTATTGAATAACTGCACTGAATCTTCTAAACCATGCTCTTGGAGATTGTTTTAGATCATAAAGAAATCGACGAAGTCTACATACTAAACCATACTCTCCCTGAGCAACAAACTAGGTGGTTGCTCCATATATACTTCTTCAGCTAACCCACCATGAAGAAAAGCATTTTTTATATCCAGCTGATGAAGTGGCCAATGATAGATAGCTGCAAGAGAAATAAAGAGTTTGATAGAGGCAAATCGTCGCCTCAGGGGAAAAAGTATCACCGTAATCAAGCCCAAAGATCTGAGTGTTTCCTTTGGCAACCAAACGTGCCTTTAAGCGATCAATTTTATCATCAAGTCCAATCTTGACAGTATAAACCCAACGACAACCAACAACAGTTTTGCCTGGTAGCAATGAAACCAATTTTCAAGTACCATTATCATGAAGAGCGGTCATTTCATCAATCATAGCAGCATGCCTGCCAAGGTGAGATAGTAGTTCATTCACATTCTTTAATATGGAAACATTAGATAAATTTGAGACATACATAATATGAAGGAGATTAACGATAGTAACTGAGGAATTATAAACGAGATGTGGATTGCGGGTTGAACGTGTACCTTTACGAAGGGCAATGGGAGGTAGTGTAGGAGGTGAATGCATGACCGCTATAGGAGGTGATGGAGGAGCAAGAGATAAGTCACTTGATAATGTACCTGCATCATTATGAATAACAAATTGGGGATGAGGACGGCGTGAGTAAACTTGTAGAGGTCGTGAAGGAGTTGTTTCTGGAATAGGGATAATGGAAGCAGGTAGGACTTCAGAATGAAATCTTTTTTATCTTGACTATGAGAGAAATATGGAGATGTCTTAAAGAAGGTTACATCTGCTGAAATAAAGAACTTGTGTGTGGTTGGGTCATAACATTTGTAGCCTTTTCGGAGACGAGAATATCCTAAAAAGATACATTTGATGGATTTAGATAGAAGTTTATCTTTGCCAGGAGTAAGATTATGAACAAAACACATACAACTAAAAACTCGAAGGGGAAGACTATAGGTATCTTGATTTGGAAACATGATTGAATGAGGACTTTTTTTTGTAATATGGAAGAAGAAATCCGATTAATCAAATAACATGTTGTAAGAACAACATCCCCCCAAAAACGAAAAGGAATATGACAATGAATGAGTAAAGTGCGGGTTGTTTCAATAAGATGCCCATTTTTTCGTTCAACTACTCCATTCTGTTGTGGAGTATGAGCACAAGATGATTGATGGGTAATGCTCTGAGAAGATAAAAACTGGATAAAAGAGTGAGAAAAATATTTCTTAGCATTATCACTACGTAATGTTTTAATAGGTATTCCAAATTAATTACGAATTTCAGCATGAAAATTTTGAAATATAGAGAAGATTTCAGAACGATTTTTCATTAAATATAACTAAGTACATCATTAGTAATTGTCAATAAAAGTAACAAAGTAATTGAAACCTAAAACAGAACTAACACGACTGAAACCCCATATGTCTAAGTGAAAAGGTTCAAACATAGATGTGACTCGATTATTGACACGTTTAGGAAAAGAAACACGAGTTTGTTTACCTAATTGACACGACTCACATTCAAAAGAAGACAAGGCAAAGAAACAAGGAACTAGTTGTTTGAACTTTGTAAGACTTGGATGACCAAGCTGATTGTGAAGGAGTTCAGCAGAAGCATCGGAAGTGAAGGCAATGGTGGTTTTTGGGGTAGAGAGGTAGTACAGTCCTTGCGACTCATATCCTACTCCAATCATTTTCCCCGTACGACGGTCCTGCACAAAAACAAAGTCAGCCAAAAATAACACAATACATTATAATTGTTTTGTCAGATTACTAATAAAGATCAAATTATAAGGACACTCTGGGGTAAATAAAACCGTGTTCAAAGGAACTGAAGGTAGAGGTTGAGCTTCTCCAATTCCTTTAATCACAGTTTGAGAGCCATTAGCTAAGTTGACAATAGAAAGATTTGAAAGAGAGGAAAGGTGAGAGAAAAATTTCTTATTACTAGAGATATAATCAGAAGCACCAGAATCAAGTACCCAAGAATTATTATATGCTGTTTTGGTTAAACAGGCAGTGGAATGTCATAATGAAATGACTGTTGAGCTTACTGTTTGGCGACTTGGAATTGTAAATACTCACTGTAATGAGATCCAATTAATGTAATGGAACTGGGTGTTTTATCAGGTAATGGAATGAGTCCATCTCCACCAGTCTGGACTAGATGAGCAACATTGCGGATTGTGAACTGATTCTGAGTAATATTTCTACCTGTATTGATGAACTGATGTTGCAGTGGTCGGCCATATAATGGCCAACAAGTGTCTCGGATATGACCACCTTTGTCACAATAAGTATAATGCGACTTTAAATTTTTGCCTTTCCATTTCCTGTTACCATTATTATCCTGTTGATTTTGTACAGCTAACACAGATGACTCAACTTCATTAGTGTCAAAAACAAATATGTATAATAAACGTGCACATACATCTTCCAAAGTAGGGATGGTTGAATTTGTCAAAATCTGATCTCGTATAGGTTCGAGATCTGATCATAATCCAATTAAAGCCAAGATCATAAAGAATTTATTCTGTTGTTTTTCCTGTTCAGCAACATCATCAGATATGAGCATGATAGAGCCGAATTTATGTTTTAAGGTTTCTATCTGCCCTAGGTAACTAGTCATGTCTTGGTGATTTTGCTGGAGATAAACTAAATTGGATACAATTTTATATATTTGTTGTATATCATTAGTATACAACGTACGGGCTTTAGTCCAGATTTTACAACAGGTTTTACAAGATTGGAATAAGGTTAAGTAGTTTTGGGTCAAGGGAATGCCATAATAAACTACACAATTGCGCATCAACTTTAGTCCAAGTGGCTTTGTTTTTTGTATCTATATCACTAGCATTATTAGTAAGGTGGCCATCATATCCTTGACCCATAAACCAGAGTTCTACTAATGCAGGCCAAGACACATAATTGCTACTGCCTTGCAATTTTATAGTAGTAATATTTGGGGAATTAACAATAGAAGAGAAAAGGGGTTTAGCACCTGGATTTGAAGATTCTCCAGTAGCGGCCATTAGTACAAAAGAATTAGAAAACCACTTAACAGCCTGAAAACCACCAAATAAAACTGAAAACCGTTGGTCAGACCAAAAAACCGAATGGTCAAACCAAAAAATCACTGGTTAGACCGAAAAACCACTAGTCAGACCGAAAAATCACTGGTCAGACCACTTAGTAGCCTGGAAACCACCAAATAAAATCAAAATCGATTGGTCAGACCGAAAACCGAACGATCAGACAAAAAAACCACTGGTCAGACCAAAAAACCAAACGGTTAGTCCGAAAAATACTGGTCAGACCAAAAACCGTTTGGTGCCTGAGAATCTGAGCACTGGGTTGTGCTCACCATGACTGGTTGACTGTAGTAAGCGGAAATCCAAGAGCCAGAGACCACCATAAGCCCTCTGACGCGCCTGCGTGTGTATCAGTGGGTGACTAACAGTGGTGGCTTGTGAACTTCGTCGGCGAGAATTCCGGCAATGATCTTTTGGTTCTATGATTGCTAGAAGATGGCGAGTCCTCTTGTGGAGTAAAAAACTGAAATTGTTTGAGAGAAATCGAATTATTTGAGTGTGTTAGAGAAATCGAATGAAATCGGAACTGTTCTGTGATGTATTTACAAAAAATGACTCTTTTTATAAAATTCTCCACAAATTTACAAAATAATGGTGATTTTACACATTATTTTGTAACTTGCATGCATTTACAAAAAAGACTTTTTTTTGCAAAATTCTCCATAAACTTACAAAATAATGGTGATTTTATACATTATTTTGTAACTTGCATGCATTTAAAAAAAATTATATTTTTTTTACAAAATTTTCTATAAACTTACAAAATAATATTGATTTTACATTATTTTGTAATTTGCAAGTATTTATAAAAAATGACATTTTTTTTTTCACAAACTCTCCATAAGCTTACAAAATAATGGTGATTTTATACATTATTTTGTAACTTGCAAGCATTTACAAAAAATGACCATTTTCAAAAACTTACAAAATAATGGTGATTTTGCACATTTTTTTGTAAATTATATGCATTTACAAAAAAATGACCCTTTGTTACATAATTGTCAATAAACTTACAAAATAATGGTGATTTTGCACATTATTTTGTAAATTCAAGTGATAGATTACTTGAAGTAACATTATGGAAACAAAGAATCCTTATAGCCAACAAAATTAATTTTGGGATTAAAATTAAGTTGAGTTAAATTGAGTTGAATTTTAGTCAAAGTATTTTTCCAAGTATCATTGATATACTAAATTTTGATGATTATTTAGATATATATAAACGTATTGAGAATATAATATGTCAAAAACAATAGTGCAAATTTATATCTATGAGCACAAATATTGGAAACGTCAGAGTATATATATTGTTCGTGTAAAAATATTTAAAATCGTTGTTGCAGCAATGTATTAGCTAGGATTTCTCCATCGATTTACATATTCTTATTCTTAAGAAGTTCTCATAGTGTTCTAAAATCAATTTTACATTCTCATACCTGGATTTTGCAGCTGTTTTGAGATTTAAAAGATTTCTGAAGTTGCTTTATTGCTGAGTTTTGGTTCTCTGTATTGTAATCAGGTTTTTCAATACTAGTTGGCTTGTTTAGGATTTCCAAGTTTGAATTTTCCTACTGATTTTTCAGATCAAAGGTAAGCATGTCTTGTAGAAAAGTTTAAAACACTAACTTCCTATGACTCCCATCACTATTACTTAACAAATCAACCTGTCATAAGACATTGACATTCATGCTGTTTTTGGAATAAACATGTTAGAATATTATGCATTACTCAATACACCAACCGCAATTATGCTTGTGCAAACAAGCACTCAGAGATTTTGAGGGCCTTGATCCATGCCTTCAGTAGTATAATACCCTAAAAACTTGCATAACAAGTTTCTGTGAAATAAGTTCTCCGTATGTGGATTAAAATTATCGAAATGGCTAAGGATAATTTTAAAAACTCAGTTAGAGCGAAAACGATAAAATTTTCCGGAAATTATCGGTACCGATATCGCTGCCGTAAAATAGCAGTACGGTCGATGGATGAATTTCTGAATTTGGATCGAGGATAAATGATAATGTGTATTAATGTGTATATACAGTAAAAAGAAAGAGGTAAAAATGTTTAAGAACACTGATAAAGTAAGCGATGGCAAAATCATAAATAAAGGGAACTTTCGGTGAATAGTGAAAATTCGACAGTCTGAGTTTTAGAACGGTTCTGAAACTATTTTTATTAAATAGTATTAATAAAAATAAGATATTTAATATTCACTTTAAATTCCAATTCCCGACGGAATTGTCGAAATGAATTACAGAGCGAAAAATGACAAAAAAATAAATTTTGGAAAGTTGAAGGACCAAAGAGGTAATTTGCCATTTTTGTCTTACTATATAAGCATAACTTAGAAAAAATTTGCTGCATTTTCTTCCTTCCATCCGTGAGCTCCATTTCTTCTCCCATTTGATTTTTGTCTTTGATTTGTGAAGATAAAGTGTGGGAAACTTGATTTTAATACCATACAAACATTATTCCATCAAATTAAGCCATAGAAATTCAAGGAAAATCAAGAACAAAGCAAAAGGGAATTTCGGCCACTTTGTGAATTTTTACGTAAATTGTTTATTTGTTTGAATTTATGGTTTAATTAGGTTGTTTAGATGTTGTAAGGATTGGGTAAATGGTTTAATTGCACCAATTGATGCATTAAACAATTTTTCCCAATTTTCAAACCCTAAAATGAAGTTGTAAGGTTTGATTTTGTGCATATGAGTTAGGATGTGTAAATTGACTATAGAATAAGTTAATTGGGTATTAATTGGTATTTAATTGATGTTCGTATTGTTGTAGAAAATTCGATCGGAGAAAATCGTCGATTTTGGCCTATATCGAGGAATTGAGGAATTTGGTAGCAAATCGAGTTTGCTAGGTGATTTAGAGTGCTAGGTGAGTCTCTTATGCATCAAATTACATGCCTAAATTATTAAAACGTCAATTGAAATCCTTAAGTGAAAAGGCCATTTTGGCCGAACCCTAATAGGCATGATTTGCTTGATTTTGTTTTTGGCTTTTGGCCTCGTTTCCATGTCTATTTGATGTCTTTGATGAAAATTATTGAATTGTGGTTGTTGCCTATAAATTGCTTTCCATGTGCTTGTTTGTGAATAATTGGGACAATGTCAATATTACACCAAAACCATGCCGAAAAATCCGTAGGCCAACCAATTTGAATGTCACCATCGCCAGCGACAATAGCATGCTAATTGCGTCAACTTTTTGGCCGCAAATGATCAAATTATGTTTGTTCCCATTTTTTGTCGTTAGACCTTTAGTCATCGTTTAATCGATTATTATTGATGTCTTATTGACTTTATACTCATTAAATTGATTCTAATGAGTTATTGATACTTGTCGATGCCATTACTTTGAAACGGCATCTATTGATGTGTTTATCGCATCTATTGATGTGTTTATTGCTTCTATTGATTCCGAGATGACTTGACAGAGCTACTTGTCTTGCCATGGATTCTATTGATAATTGATTGATTGATATTAAGCTTGTTGAGATTGAGGATATCATTGTTGCATAATGGTGTCCATTGATAAGTTTCTTTCTTATGTTGATTTTAATGTGGCATGATAGAACTACCGATCCGACAGGGTAGTGGGAAAATACTGTCGGCCTTGTGCACACTGTATTATTGGTACCCTAACTAGAAAGGGTTATGGTCCTGGCCATAAGACCTGATCAATCTTATGTTTACTAATATGGAAATACTGGATATTGTATGTTCACATATAGTCCATATTGATGCTACTGGAGATTGTATGATTTCATACAATCCATCCTTTTATCTGTTTTTCCATATGGTACTGAGCATGTGATATCTTTATTGGTCTATTCTGTAACTTTCTGTCACTGTTTCTGTAAATTGTTTATATCGAGTTTTTGCTATCATTGGATCTTTTGGTTAACCTTATAGTTATTGGTGATGCATATTAGATTCACTGAGTATCATATATACTCACTCTCTCACTGTTTACCTCTCAGGTGCAGAGTAGGAGACAGATATCCCAGCTCTTTTGGCTCTCTATGGATTCTGCAGATCTTGTGTCAGTGTAATATTATGAACACTGTATTATTTTGTATGTTCATATCCTAGCTGCTCCATAGGTTTTGTACGGTATAGCTAGTGTGTGAACATGTATGTATGGAAATATTAAAGATTTTTAATGATATGAATATGGTATTTACAAAATGAATAGCGTATATGTGAATGTATGTTTATTGATGATGGGTAAGATAAGTTTCCGCTGCGATATTGTGAATTGATTATAGATGTTTCTGCTGCAGTATAGTATGTAATGTATTAATGAGTTTGATGGGTTCTTACGGGTGCTGGTAGCCTCGGCATCTCCCGCACCCTAGGACCATCGCGATTCTGCAATGAGTCGTGACAGAGATGGTCTCAGAGCTCTAGGTTACAGACAGTGGAATTTAGGTTACAGATAAATAGTATCCAAATTGCAGATAAATAGTAAATAAGTACAGTATGGGTAGAGTTAAGGGAATTATGGAGCATAGGAATTCCTGTATCGTCATTTGTTGCATTCGTCAAGTATGTATAAGTATTTTGTGTATCTGTAATATATTGAGTACGTGTTCTTTTTTTTTCAGACAGTTTTATAGAGATGTCTGACGGCGGAGACAGAAATACCAGAGAGGCAGAGGTAGCCTCCAATGAGTTGTCAGTTAGAGAGTATTCTGTTTCTGAGGGACCTTCTAGATCCCGTCGGACTTCAGGGGATATAGAGAGGACTGATGACCCCTGCAGATATGAGATGATGAGGGAAATGATGGATCTGCGTAGGGAACAGGCAAAATTGAGGCGGGAACGATAGAATGTACCGCCACCTCCAGTACCAGCAGCAGTGCCACCCCCTGTTGCACCCGCTGCAGTACCAGTTGCTCCACCTCCTATACAGCCAGCTGTGATTCTTGGAGAGTCAGTTGTACAGGGAGTCCGCCGAGTTATTGACAAGGGAGGAGTATCTATGTTTAGCTTCCTGAAACTAAACCTGCCCGAGTTCAGGGGCGATAGAGGCAGTGATCCAATAGATTTTTCTGGAGGACGTTGAGAAGGTAGTTAGAAGACTACCTTGTTCTGATCTTAGAGTTGCAGAGTTGGTTGGGTTGTTAAAAGAGAAGGCATGGGCTTGGTTTTCGAGGAGGATGGAGCCCAGACTATATGGTGGGCATCCACCCTCATGGGCTGAGTTTCGTCAGGGGTTGATTAATGAGTTTATTACAGAGGGAGTGAAGACCCATAACTTGATTCAGTTTGAACAGTTAGAGCAAGGGGATAGGACTGTAGAGGAGTATGCAGAGAAGTTTATTAGATTGAGTAGATATGCTACTCACATTGTTCCTACTGATGCTGACTTGATCAGCAGGTTTAGGAGAGGATTACATGCCTCGTTTCACAATACCTTAATTGCTATAGAGTTTACATTTTTGACGACAGTTATCGACAAAGCTACACAAATTGAAGAAAAGTATAAGGCAGAGGGGGATAAGAGAGATCAGAAGAGAAAATGAGGACCAGGATTCCAAAGTAGGAGGCGGGAGAGTAGGTCCCAGCCTAGATTGATAGAGCCAATGCCTCGATTTGATCAGGGACCTCCATCTGGTAGTCAGAGGAGGAGGATTCAGAGTAATGGATCACCAGTGGTGCAGTCTGTACCTGCATATTCACAGGGCTCTTCCAGACTTGTTACTCAGATGCCTGGTGTGCCCATTTGTGATTTTTGTGGCAGAAGGCATGGAGGGGAGTGTCGTAGACAGTCAGGTGCTTGCCTGAAGTGTGGGCAACATGGTCATTATATTAGCAGATGTCCCCAATGGAGCGGTCAGCAGCCATTTGCTACAGAGTCTCAGCCTATAGTACAAATGAGACAGAATGTGACCTAGAGAGGCTCCTAGTAGGGGTAGAGGTAGAGGACAAGGTCCTAGCAATAGTCAGGCCCCAGCAGGTAGAGGTTAGGGAAGAGTTTTTGCTATTAACACCCAGGAGACCCAGAGATCTGATAATGCAGATATAGGTATGATTTTAATACCCTCGTACATTCTTTTGTCTACATCACAGTTAAATAGGGAAAGATAACTATTGAATGTATCCTTAGAGATAATTATGCCTATGAGAGAAAGTATAAAAGTGAATTATTGTTATCCGAGAGGTGTTATTGAAATTGATAGTAATATTTTATGTGCTAATGTGATAGAGTTGCCTAGTTACAACTTAATGTAATGCTTGGTATGAATTGGTTAACTGCATATTGAGCAGTTATTGATTGTTATGAGAAGAAAGTCAAATTCTGGGTTGCCAGAATTTGAGTTCCAGAGTGATAAGTATGAATCTAGAATTTGTTTCATTTCTATTATTCAGGCTAGAAAGATGATAAAGTAAGATGGTATAGCATATCTAGTATATGTAATGAATGTGTAAAAGACTTTAAGTGGGATTGATCGGATGTCTGTGGTCCGAGAGTTCTTTGATGTCTTTTCTTGAGGAGTTGTCAGGGTTATCCTGATAGAGATATAGAATTTGATCTGAGGTGTATCTAGGCATCTAGTGAATTAAAAGAGCTAAAGATGAAATTTACAGAAATTATTGGATAAGTTTGTCATAATATTTGTAGATGACATATTCTCTATTCTAAGAGTGAAGAGAAGTATGTAGAGTACTTGAGGACTGTGTTATAGACACTATGAGAGTATCAACTGTATGTCAAGCTATGCCAGTTTAGCTAATTGATATAGGTTTGGAGATGGTTTTGGATTCCAGGATCGAAACCAGGCTCTAATAGCCCAATTATGGATTAAACTATTGTTAATTAATGATATTTAAGCAACACAAAATTTAGGATCCATGTCTTAAGAAGTTAAGGAAAGATGTTCAAAAGATAAAGATTTCATGTTTATCTAGTATTTTATATCTAAATGCTATGGAATTATGTGTCAGAATTGTTATAAGTATTGAAGTGCAGAATATTGAAGTTAATGAAGACATGTCATAAGAGTAGAACTAATAGAAAGTGTAAATCGTCAAGTTCGTTTATGAAGGAATCAGTATATGGAAAAGTATACATGAAAAAATGAATAAAACATGAAAGTCAAGTGTTTGTTCTTGTTCCAATATAGAGATAGATGTTTATTTGAAATTCGAGGACGAATTTTTTTGAAAGAGGGTAGAATGTAATACCCTAAAAATTTGCATAACAAGTTTCTGTGAAATAAGTTCTCAGTATGTGGATTAAAATTATCGAAATGACTAAGAATAATTTTAAAAACTCAGTTAGAGCGAAAATGAGAATATTTTTCAGAAATTGTCGGTACCGATATCGCTGCCGTAAAATAGCAGTACGGTCGACGGATAAATTTCTGAATTTGGATCAAGGATAAATGATAATGTGTATTCATGTGTAAATACAGTAAAAAGAAAGAGGTAAAAATGTTTAAGAACACTGATAAAGTAAGCGATGGCAAAATCGTAAATAAAGAGAACTTTCGGTGAATAGTGAAAATTCGACAGTTTGAGTTTCAGAACGGCTCTGAAACTATTTTTATTAAATAGTATTAATAAAAATAAGATATTTGAATATTCACTTTGAATTCCAATTCTTGACGGAATTGTCGAAATGAATTACCGAGCGAAAAAAATACCAAAAGCAAATTTTGAAAAGTTGGAGGACCAAAAGGGTAATTTATCATTTTTGTCTTACTATATAAGCATAACTTAGACAAAATTTGCTGCATTTTCTTCCTTCCATCCGTGAGCTCCATTTCTTCTCCCATTTGATTTTTTTCTTTGATTTGTAAAGATAAAGTGTGAGAAACTTGATTTTAATACCATATAAACATTATTCCATCAAATTAAGCCATAGAAATTCAAGAAAAATCAAGAACAAAGCAAAAGGGAATTTCGGCCACTTTGTGATTTTTTACGTAAACTGTTTATTTGTTTGAATTTATGGTTTACTTAGGTTGTTTAGATGTTGTAAGGATTGGCTAAATGGTTTAATTGCACCAATTGATGCATTAAACAATTTTTCCCAATTTTCAAACCCTAAAATGAAGTTATAAGGTTTGATTTTGTGCATATGAGTTAGGATGTGTAAATTGACTATAGAATAAGTTAATTGGGTATTAATTAGTATTTAACTGATGTTCGTATTGTTGTAAAAAATTCGATCGGAGAAAATCGTCGATTTTGGCCTATATCGAGGAATTGAGGAATTTGGTAGCAAATCGAGTTTGCTAGGTGATTTAGAGTGCTAGGTGAGTCTCTTATGCATCAAATTTCATGCCTAAATTATTAAAACGTCAATTGAAATCCTTAAGTGAAAAGGCCATTTTGGCCAAACCCTAATAGGCATGATTTGCTTGATTTTGTGCTTGACTTTTGGCCTCGTTTTCCATGTCTATTTGATGCCTTTGATGAAAATTATTGAGTTGTGGTTGTTGCCTATAAATTGCTTTCCATGTGCTTGTTTGTGAATAATTGGGACAATGTCAATATTACACCAAAACCATGCCGAAAAATCCGTAGGCCAACCAATTTGAATGTCACCATCGCCAGCGACAATGGCATACCAATTGCGTCAACTTTTTTATCGTAAATGATCAAATTATGTTTGTTCCCATTTTTTGTCGTTAGACCTTTGGTCATCGTTTAATCGATTATTATTAATGTCTTATTGACTTTATACTCATTAAATTGATTCTAATAAGTTATTGATACTTATGGATGCCATTATTTTGAAATGGCATCTATTGACGTGTTTATCGCTTCTATTGATTCCGAGATAACTTGACAGAGCTACTTGTCTTGCTATTAATTCTATTGATAATTGATTGATTAATATTGAGCTTGTTGAGATAGAGGATACCATTGTTGCATATGGTGTCCATTGATAAGTTTCTTTCTTATGTTGATTTTAATATGGCATGATAGAGCTACCGATTCAATAGGGTAGTAGGAAAATACTGTCGGCGTTGTGCACATTGTATTATTGGTACCCTAACTAGAAAGAGTTATGGTCCTGGCCATAAGACCTGATCAGTCTTATGTTTATTGATATGGATATACTGGAGATTGTATGTTCGCATATAGTCCATATTGATGCTATTGGAGATTGTATGATTTCATACAATCCATCCCTTTATTTGTTTTTCCATATTGTACCGAGCCTGTGATATCTTTATTGGCCTATTCTGTCACTTTCTATCATTGTTTCTGTAAATTGTTTATATCGAGTTTTTGCTATCACTGGATCTTTCGGTTAACCTTATATTTATTGGCGATGCATATTAGATTCACTGAGTATCATATATACTCACTCTCTCACTGTTTACCTATCAGGTGCAGAGTAGGAGGCAGATATCCCAGCTCTTTTGGCTCTCTGTGGATTCTGCAGATCTTGTGTCAGTATAATATTATGAACACTGTATTATTTTGTCTGTTCATATCCTAACTACTCCATGGGTTTTGTACGGTATAGTTAGTGTGTAAACATGTATGTATGGGAATATTGGAGATTTTTAATGATATGAATATGGTATTTACAGAATGAATAGTGTATATGTGAATATATGTTTATTGATGATGGGTAAGATAAGTTTCCTCTACGATATTGTGAATTGATTATAGATGTTTCCGCTGCAGTATAGTATGTGATGTATTGATAAGTTTGATGGGTTCTACGGGTGCCGATCGCCTCAGTATCTCCCGCACACTAGGACCGTTGCGATCCGGCAACGGGTCGTGACAAGTAGCAAGGACAAGTCTCAACTGCTTCATGGGTTTCATATGAATATATTGGAGATTCACACTATTAATTCTAACTGCTTTAACAATTCATATTTCAAAATCCTCCTAATCAAATGAGTTTTGACTAGTTTGGCATCTGATCCTACATTAGATTTTAATAAGCCATGCGTTTTATATATGATTAATGCTTGATATAATAGTTGCTTCAAAAAATACAAGTTTTCCCATTTAAATTCTAAAAAAAGATTGCAAGGAGAGATTGACACCATCTAACCATGGGTGTATGTTCCATTTCTTTGTACAAGGATGGATATCATATAGAAATCAAAATTTTGTGTTTGTTACAAATATTTTATCAATGCAAACTGAGCTTGTAGGAAAAGTAAAAAATGACCAAATTGTTTGGAATTCATTATCAGCTACAAGTAGATTTTCAGATTTGCACTTGACATTTGCTTAATCTTTTCATTGCTGGCATGGCATGTCCACCTACATACCAAACTAAAGCAATCATCTTTACTGATGGTATGTTGCCATTAGTGGGGCCCAACCTGTTAATAAGTTGTGTTTGTTCATATGCTGCTGTGCACTACAATCATATCTACAACTTAGTTTATGAATGTAAGGTTGTTTTTATGCACCAGGCAATTTGTGTCTATACCAAGTGTGGTAAGCATATTTATATTCCACATCATCACATAGGACTTGAATATTCAATCAGGTCATCTATAGCATTCTTTGGAAGGAAATAAGCCCTAAGAATCATGTGGAATATGTTAAAGAGTTTCTGCTAGCATCTTCTACTCAGTTATCAAATTTATATGTTCCATAGTGACAATCAGGGGAGTACATAATTTTATTTGATCAATGTATCCGCAAAAATATATCACTGCAGATGACATTCACATTCAGAAACAAGAAAATGATAAAAATTTTGTAACAAAAAGTAAATGAAAATATTTTACCATAATTGAAAAGATGTATTATATGCAGAGATGCAGTAACATCAAGTTAAACTTTGGTTTTCACAAGTCCAAGCTGCTATATTTTTTCTTCCATATCTTAGAGATAATGAAGTGTTATTATCATTCATGCCAGATTCAGAAAATCATCATCATAATCTCAGATTTTGACGAAGATAGTATATCCAAGTCTCTGCTTCTATATGAGCCAAGCAAAACAACAACACTATATTCTACAAAATTTATATAACAAATTGACATGTTATGGCATGTATAAAGCGGAGGAGAGGTAGCAGAGTCAAAATTACCTGTTCAGGTGTCTTTTTATGCTTATCAGCTATCTCTGAAACAACTGACAATTTCAGCATGGGTCCATGTACAGATCTTGACCTCTTAAATGATATGCGAGGAGTACCAGGTTCATCTTCCCCGGATCCACTGTCTGGTCCTGGACTGGAGGTAGGAACTCCTAAAGGTGTGTGAGCAGATACATGGATACCCTTCAATTGACAGAACTTTACTAATTCTTCTTGCCTCCAAAAAGGATGCAATTCAACCTAATAAAACTAATAATAATAAATCAATTAAGAACCTCAAATT
>CANXYC010593752.1:0-25000 GCA_948193065.1 Aleurites moluccanus | reverse complement strand
AAGCCTCGCTTATTCAAAGGGCTGATTATTTATAACCCTTTTTGCTCATAAGTAAGTAAGCGTTGGTAGGAGCGGCGGGATGATGATGAGTATATAAATCAATAAAGACCAAAAAGAAGAAATGGCAAGAGAAATTTTATATCGATAGAGGAAATAACCATGTGGAAAACAGGGCAGGGATTCTCTACAATGACACCGTAGACCAATTGAAAGGAATGTAGCGCAGCTTGGTAGCGCCCTTGTTTTGGGTACAAAATGTCACGGGTTCAAATCCTGTCATCCCTACCTATTACTTCTCCTCTGGGCAGTAACGAGGAATCCATTAAGATCGATTCAAATTGGACATACAAAATCTTTAATTTAATGATACTATATGCATGCAAGATGTATTGGGGGTACAAAAAGAATCCTTTTTTCTTTACAGTCGTATCTACTGTGATAAGAAAACGCTCTTAGTTCAGTTCGGTAGAACGTGGGTCTCCAAAACCCGATGTCGTGGGTTCAAATCCTACAGAGCGTGATTCCGAATCAACAGACCCCATTACCGAGATATGACAACTCTTTTTTAAAGAAGTAGTCAAAACAAAATAATTGTATCGAATCCATTTTCTATTTTGGAACGAACAACGACCAACTAACACTTTGACAGGAATCTTTCTTATGAAACGGTCTCCCTTAGCAGCAGGAATCTCACTATTCCAAACAGTATCAAAGTTTGTAGTTGACTTTCGGAGTGAGTCCCATCCCATCTCATCAAGACACACTGTGGCAACAAAGGACTAATCTCAGGTCTGTTATTCATAGTAGAGCGTAGCTGGATGAGTTCCCTTTTCTTTTGTGTCAGCTCCAGCAGTTTTTGGTTTCGGATGGATGTGGTCCAATGGGCACTCTTCCCAAGGCGTCTATTCAAGGTCGTGGTCGACCTATACCCCACCCCACATCACTGACGCTTCTCTTGCTCGCTGGCAGGGGGTAGAACCCCAATTTGTCTCCTTCCTTGTGTGTCGGGGTACCATTTAGAACGTTCACTCCGGGAAGATGCTCAGTTGACTCCTGTCCCCCGGTTCGAACGGTCGTAACAACAGATGTTATATTTAATTTAAGGGGTGGAACCTGTTGTGGCGTTGGAAGGACGCCTAATTACAGGAAGAAGCCATGTTATCGGTACTCCATGTTCCAGTTTCCCTTCATATGGTCCGGCGCACCCCGATATGCTCGATGATAGGGACCAACTATAGGTCTAAACCATTTCTGCCTACGGAAAGAAAGAGCCCTAACCAACCAGCCGCAGCTATAAGGCCTCTAAACTAAAGCCTTCCGGCACTGGGTCCGGAGCTGTCTGTCCCATCTTCTCTCTATCTATCGGAGTGAACGACGTCTTCCTATCCTTCACTGACACGCTGTTCGTACACGGGCGGATGACTAATCGAACCAGATTTCAAGGAAGACTTATAGTAAAAGGAATGTATATAAGAATATCCGGATAATCTAGCTAAACGGCCCCCTATGAGTTTCAGATGCGGCTAGATGTGGCTCGTATGAATGAAGTAACAACGGCTTATGACCAGGTCGAGCCGTTCAGGCAATCCAATCAGTACGAGCTATCTAGCGATTTCCCGGAGAAGAAGTTCACCTTGGGCTCTTCCCGTCCATAGTACATATTCATGCTCGAACAACTGCAGGCGAGTTGCAGCCTGCAATCCTTTGATTGAATCCTTACCAGTTAGACTTACCAGTTAGAGATATTGTCCAGTCTTTCGGGCTAAAATAACATAACATTAGCTCTTTCTTTCAATGCCACTCGTGCTTTGGGTAGCGCTGACCTATGAACAGGCGCAAGAGGCGGTTTAAGAAAGAGATTCTTCCCCCATTGTAAATCTTGTTTTCCTTCGAATTTCTATCTCCCGTATCGCCACGTCCGAGTCAGACTCGGTTTCAGTACCAAAACTCCTCTTTCTTCGCTTCGCTCTTCCCCGTTGCTCTTTCTTCTCTTATGATTCTATGCGTGCTCTCTGGGCAGAAAGAGAATGGAAATATTGAAACAAGGTTCCACTCAGCTCAGGTGGTTCGCTCTTTTTCTTTTCCGAATACCTAGGTGCCAAACGACCCGTTAGCTCCCGACACCTTCCTTCCCACCGAAAGGGTTCTAGTGATTTTAGGATGACTATGGGACTGTCAAAAGCTGATAAGGAGATTCTTTCAAAAGCCCTATCTCCCGTATCGCTGCTAGTTCGAAGTGGACAAGAATATCCACACTTGGGCTCGATCTGCTGCCCATGTCCTATGAGCTACCGCGGCTAACTGTACCATAGATAGGAAGGAAAAGACAGGATAGGAATGAAGAACATGTCCTCGACCCACACACCGTACTCTCTTTCTTTACTTTCATTAGTAGAATGCCCCATATAAGACTTGGGAAAGAAGGCAATGGCCGAAGCAAACGAATGAATTTGATTCCAGGTCGTTGGGTCAGGGAGAAGAAAAGAACAGCAGAAGGCATTTAGTAAAGTGTTCATTCTGGAAGAGCCCTTGGTCTTAAAGAGAAGGAAGCCGCCAATAGCTACGAGCTGCCCGCTGTTGCACGAGTGCTGTATCACTACACTAACAAGAGAGGAACTACGAGCAGAAATCAGTAGTCACTCTTCGCCTTTAAATTGTTAGAGATTTCGTATAAAGAGAGAGATAGCCAGTCTCTTGAGCGGCCGAGAATCTTATGTCAAAAGGACCAACGACGATGAAGGAGAAGAAGGAGTAGGCTCTGAAAGAGTCGAACGGAATCGAATGATTACGAGATAAACAATGAGACAAAGCCAAGAGGGGAGAGCACTTAGACAATTCACTTTGAGCACAGGGAAGTCCGCTGGTAGGAATTCCTCAGGGCGTATTACGGTTTTTCACCGAGGGGGTGGATCGAAGCGATTGCAGCGAAGAATTGATCTTAAACGAAGCACTTCCTCTATGGGCATTCATTGTAGAAAGGATAGAATATGCCCCTAATCGTTCTTCTCGGATCGCTCCAGTACGATGGATCGAGGGGCTCTAAGCGATCAAGGAGCGAAAGCCACTCGACTGAAAGGAGAGGAGCGAAAGGTCAGGAGGACCAGTGAACAGGAGCCTCTTTCAGACAAATATCACTATACCTCTACGTAGAATACCTTATGTTGAGCCAGATGATACTCCGTGGAGTAAGCATTGGCTTTGCTAGATGCTATGTAATACATGGCGTGGAGCCGTGGATGAGGAGATCGATTCTATAATTCGTAATAAGGGGGGTTTTTCACCTATCAGATTTACCTAAAGGCCGGAAGATTGCAAATGGATCGAAATTGAGAGCAGATGAATCGATCGAGCGGTATAAGGCTCGACTTTTAGCCCTTGCTTACTCTAAGATAGAAGGCATCGATTTTGTTTGCACAAATAGTTAAACAACTATTCGAGTTCGGATCTCACTAGCAGCATCACTTGATTTAGAGCAAAACCGGAGTGAAGACGGCTTTCCGCTCACGGAGATCTTGATGAAGAGATCTATATGGAGTAGCCTCATGATCATAGCAGGATCAGAGAACAAGGTTTGTCGATTGGACAAATCCTTGCTTTTATGGAAAAAAAAAGTATCCCCCTTGTGGTACAGGAGGTTCGATGATGTGGTTACAGTTACAGGTAATGGCTTCGTTAGGAACGAAGCGGTGTTTATGCACACGAGTGTGTGACACCTATGTTATCATTCCTTATACGTGGATGATATACTCTTAGTCAGTAACAGCATGAGCATGATAGAAAAGACTCAGATTTGGCTACCATCTCAGTTTTAGATTCGGGATATGGGGGAGTTAAAACTCCCCATACCTTGCTACCGGTTCCAGTCTCTTTGACCAGATCGGGCCGACCGTCTTGTCCGGTTGTACCTATCGTGGTTTGGAGTGTCGAAGTTAATAAGACTCGCAAAACAGGTTTCGAAAGAGACTTTCAAATCCATAGTTAGTCCCGTTTAGCATGATGGTCGGGTACTTCGGGTTTGTGAAGAGTTAAAGACTGATTTCAAAATCTTAATGAAGAAGTACGTCTCTTTTCTTCCAGATATCCCTGTTAACCAGGGGATATCATGGATTCCTTGGTGGAAATCAACACCATCCTCCAATAAGCCCAAAGAGTTGGGACCACCATCCATCTTTACAGATATTGTTTATGAGATGGTTGCGTTTGGTTGTCTGCTGCAGTTAGTGCATAAGACTGACTGTCACACAGCCTAAGAGGGAAAAAGATAAGTCAGTGACGGCGGAGTCGTATACTTCCCGGTTCTTTTACCAGCCAGCCTACGTGATAAGCAAGCAGAGCCAACGGAACCCCCTACCCATCTTGTTGTTATGAAATGAGGCTTTGTTGCAAACTGCAAACTATGTGGTTGCAATCACTTGGAGTAGGATGATGTTGAGCCATTCGAGGAGTAGGCGGGGAACCAAGACCTAACTCTTTCTATGGAGAGCCGCTGCTTTCGGGAATGATACGTGATAGCCCGCCCTTAATAGGAAAGTAAGAACTAAAAGCGAGCCAAAGAGCTCGGCTTTACTGAAGAAGAAGGGACGGAAGATCTTTTTTATGTTGGAGGAGACTTTCCAGCCTTACTCAAATAGGGGGTGTAAATGCCGAAGAAAAAGAAAGGGAGACTGCTCGGAATACAACAGAGGGTCAAACTCCAGTTGGCTCTCCAAGATCGACGGATCAGCATGAGATTGTCAGGAATGAAACTTCCAATGCTCCTGACGCCTCTGGTTCTGCTCAACCCTCTCGGGCTCCCGTTGCTGAATTTGACGAAGCAGGTTTTTTATCCCTGCATTCCGCCAGTTTCAAAAGATGAAAGACTTTTTCTTTGCTTTGGGCGCTCCCCCTATTTGGAAAGTTCTCCCATTCGTTTCTATCTCGTGGCTGTTGAAAAAGAGTAGTGTCTTTTTCGTGGGGATTGAACTATAGGATTGGTTGCTTTTGGAATCCCAGGCATTGAGCATTTTTATTTTGGGAAAGCAAGCATTGTTCAATTTCCTCGTTCAATTGCTTTTTCTTTCCCTTCGAGGAAGGGGATGAAGATGGGGATTTGGAGTCCTTAGCAATGGACTGCCCAGTGTGTAGGAGAAGGATGTTGTCGACTTTCAGCACGTAGGCCGGCTCTTTATTTCGGTGATGAAGAGGCCAGAACCCGTGTAGGCGACCAGAGATGCCGACTTTGTCTACTTACTTTACGTTAAAAAGAAATAAAAAAAAAATGGAACAACACACACAAACAAAAGATTGATTTAGACTAGTGTATGGTAGGCCTACGGTACGCTTGCTTATAAAAAGTTTGAATTGTATGATAGCTTAGCTCTCTCTACTCTTTGCTTAAGCTATCGTGTCGTGTGGATGGATGGGATGCGGCTGAGCCTATCTCTTCTCTATCTTTCTTTGGCGGATCCTTTCTTTCTCTTTCTATATGAAAGAAGAAAGTGGTGTCGTGCGCTAAGTCAAAGTAGACGAATTTCTCGTGGTTTGCTTAATTGGCCATAACGGCCGGACTTCTTTCTTTCCTTTATTTTATTTATAAAAATACTAAAAAACAAGGGGCTTTCGAGCCGCCTAATCTCTTAACTTAACAAGTTGCTTAGTTTAGCTGCTCTTCGGCTTTCGAGAACAGGGCGTACTAGTTGTTGAGAGCGAACACTACGGAACCCACTAAAGAATGGGTCCCGGGGACTCATTCTGACTAAAACAAAGCCAACTGCAACTCGATTGGAGGAAAGGGCTGCGGGCCCCAAAATCCCAGCTAGTTTGGGCCGGCACTATTCATTCTTCGATTCATTCGAACGGGTAGGGTTTGATTTGCTTTTGCTCTCAATTCCATCAAGGTGTTTTGAGAAAGAAGAAAGAAAGGAACAGGTTTTGTTTTGTTGTAGAAAATCTCTCATGAGCAGCCCCCGGTCACGTTTGTTGAGCTTTTTCGTCCGTGTTATTCGCAAAAGGCATACTAAACCAAAGGTGATTCAAGTTGGTGGGATGGGCTTCCTCCTTGGGCAAGCACTGGGCTTAGTCAAGTAGAACCGGGGGTCGCGCTGCTTGCTCGACGCATCGTTTCTTCCTACCTTTTTAGCTAGTAGGTAGGACGGGGCTCTCATCTGCACGTTCGATACAGCTGCCTGTACAACAGAGCGTTAGAAAGGGCCCTATAGCTGCCCCGACACGACGATACATCGTCAATTGGCAACGTACTAGGTTGGAATCTTCGATCCCAGGGAACCATCACAAGGACGGCCCTAATGGCAAAGGGGGGGGAACGTCGACGACTGGGAAGCGGAGCCTAAGCCTAGAGGAGGGTTACTTGAATTGAAGCCTAGGAGAAGCGCGCAGGCTAACCTATTCGATAGAGATGAATAGCCAAACCAACCCAGCTGGTCAATCTTGAGATCTGATCGGCGACCGGACCACCTATATTGACTAGTGAACACGGACCCGTGAACGAACAATATACGTGTGAATGAGGAACAACATGAATGAGTTTTGGGAATGGTCAGCACTGATATGCATCTCCGCATCTTTAGAATCGGTACACCGGATTCTTTCAGGTCCTAATTCAGGCGGTGGGAAGTGTTCCCGATTGATGAGGCACATATATATGAGATGAGGGGCATCCTCTTTTTCCAATGATCGAAGTGATCAGAGTGAAAGAAAATGGAGAGTTTATCGGATAGGGGACAAAGGAAGAAGATGTACTGACAAGATACGACTGACTAATGGATATAGGTGCAGCTCTTAAGGCTTCTTAGGATTGGCATAGGGTCAATCCAAATACGTCTGATGGGACAGAAATGAGATGGAGTCAACATAGTGACTAAGCTACGTAATAGGGCTCGACCAAGAAAGCTTTACCGAAAGATATGGTCTCCGAGCGGGAGCTCTCTTTGGGTTTTGGTCGCCGCCATCAAGAAGAAAAAAGCGCCATCGATCCTGCATAATTCGTTCATTCAGAGCGTTTAGCATCCTTGCGATCTTGTCCTAATCGCTGGTAAGTCTCCTTATTGCGATCCATGTTCCATCGCGACCTCCTTTCTGTCTTTTTGTGCTGAAGAAATTGTTGATCGAAATCCATTCCAATCGATCACAGCGCTGTCTGAATCTTTCCATCAAAAGCCCCCAAGCAAGTATAAAATAGCGCTATTCTTATTTTTTTCTCCTAATCGATCCTTCAAACTGCTCATCCGCTGTCTTCTCGTCTCATCGATCTGCTCATTCAGCGCGGGTTCAACCTCTTTTCTTTCCTCCGTTTGATCTATAAAAATCTCTCAATCGATCGATCTTTCTGATTTCTAGCGCAAATCAATAGCGCTCTTTCACTTCGATCCAGTGATCATTGATCTTATCGATCCCTGTTCTCTTTCTAATCTCGACCTATGGCATCTATCTCTATTCCAAATCTCGTCACCATGAAACTTGTCCAACTTCATTCTCTGGAAGCTTCCAGCTTACGATGCTATTTTCTTAAGAAACAACCGATTCTCCGACTTTGACTACCTTCCTGCCTGTGTATCCCATATATCTGTTCTTCCCATCGAACTAAAACCATCAAACCATAAGAAAAGGGGTTAATGTCTTAACTCTATCCTTACTCCTTGCTTGACTTCCAAGACTCCTTCCTTTACTTGCTGAACTCCGACACTTGCTCTACTTCATATGGAAAAGATATAGCTGGCTGTCAAACTGGGTTTCATTCATTGGTTCGTTCTATTTAATAGGGGGAGATAGGTGTGAAGCAAAATACCAAATCAACATTTAAATCAAGATGGGTCCTCGCTCGATCTTGAAATAAAGGGAGTGGGGTTGGGGCCACATTCCCGGTTCGATGCAAATTGCTGAATGTCTTGCCCCTTATTTTCCTCGGGTGGAATCGCAGATATCCAATCCAATCTTGAAGAAAGGAATGGACCCCTCCGTTCCCCGGAGCCCCCCGCAATTGGTCATGGGTGTAGCGCTCCTAGTCTCGAGTTCAGAGGACCATACATCAGAGGAACCCATTCCCACTTTGTTGGTTGCCGATAACGGTTTCGCTTCGGTCGGTCAGTCGCTTTTTGTGGCATGAGTCCTGTTACGTCAAGTTACGAAGGCTCCACTTGAAAGGCCTACTAGCTAAGGTAGGTTCGGGTATGTGCAGGTCAAGTTGCTTGGCTTGCGGGAGGAATAGATAGATATGCCTTTCCGTTTCCGTGCCCTATTGATGAGTAATGGGGAGCGGCAGCGAAGGGATTCTCAGGTGGGAAGCCAGCGAGTGGAGAGAACGAGACGAAAAAGAAGCGAGCGGAAAGAGCGAGACGAAAAAAAGTCAAGGCAAGGGCCCATATCTATTAGTAAGGGCGCTTTCTCATCGGATCACAAGTCTCTTACCTACGTAAACGCAAGACTCGCTTTCGCTGTGGTAAGTGAATCAACTCAACAGAGAGGACAGAGAGAGCGGTAGAGTCAGTGCCGTGCTTGGTCTTCACCGTGGGATTGATCACAAAAATCTCTCTTTCTAGTCTGGTCGGTCAGTGCAGTGCTGTCGCTCTGGTGGTGGGAAAGTCAATCTTGTCTTTTCTCTCTTGTCGGTAAAGTCACTGGTGTGTCGTGCCTTCAGGCAATGAGAACTTTCTAGTAAAAAACGCTCTGTATTGAGACAAAGTGACCTCATGGAATATTGAGTAGAACACGACGACAATGGCGCTAAAGCCGTTTCTCGTTCTTTTCTTTCTTTATCGTTCTCTCGCTCTTGTCTCGGTCAGTGTGCAGAGGGAGCAGGAAAGAGTGATACAAGTACGGTATGAGAAGAAAGGGAGCAGGCGAGATCAGAAAAGCTAGGTGCGTAGAGTATAGTACGAGCGTTTAAGAGCGAGACAAAGCGAGCGAATGCTTGGAGCTCGACTTGCTCCGTAGTTTGCTACTAGCGCACTACGGCTTGACGTTTCCTTTTATTCAGGGCAAGGATGATTATTAGTCCAAGAAGGAATAGGTAGAGTGGGGTTCATAGGATCAAAAGGTGTTTCATCGTTCTGACGTTCGGAATAGTTATTTAGTTCTTCTTCGTTCTTTAGTCAGGGTAAACAAGTAGCCCCTGACGTCAGAACGAAGAAGAAGTAGCAGAATCAGTCGGCTTGCCACACAACTGATCCAGAGGAGTATGCAGACAGACTGACTCCCGAGATGGAACTCATCCCTCGACGCGGCATTGTGTGAAAGCGCACAACATCGCCCATCAGAGCCCCTTAGGTCCAATTCGATGTGTTAAGCATAGTGCCGTGGTTTAGCCAATGAGGCAGCGGTATCCCAGCAGCTTAACGAATTTGACACCGAATTAGGTTAGGTTAGGCTAATGAAGAACCAGTTAGCTAAGTGTCCGCAGTCCGAGTTTGCTAGGCTCTCCTTACAAGGAAAAACGTATACCGGAACGGTATGATACGAGATTTCTTGCTACCTATCGCCTATCATCATGAGAAGCGTCTTCTCATCGTCATGAATTGCCGGTATAGCCAGCTAAGCTAGAGAGCGGATATCCTACTCGTTTCCGTTCCGGCCTAAACTAAAGGCCCAATGCATTTTATTTATACGAAAACACTGATCGAACCAAATCCGAGACACCAGAATGAAGAAGTAAGGCTCTAGAAAGGCTTTTTAACACGACTTTCAAAGGTAGAGGCGCGCTAGCCGATTAGGAAAAACCCACTATTTATCAACACAACAAACTATTTAGCGACAAGACAATAGGAATCTTCTTGAGTTACTATATTATACCAGGCATTTAGCGAGATTTCTTTACGGGTCGAAAGATAAGGAGAAAAATGCGCTATAAGGAGGATTAGAAGGAAGAAAGCGCCCGCTGGCTGTAAGCACCAGATTGATTGGCCAGTCTTTCACCTTTTCAGTGATAGGGGAGCTCTCGCCAAGCTCTAATCTTTGGCTCTCATTCTTAGTTTATCTAGACAGACTGGCTATACGAAGTCACTCTCATACTGATCCAAGAGAGAAGGCAAGGCCTACTACCGATCCTTCCTCAGATGAGGGCTTAGAAAGGCCCTTAAATGGTGTTAATAAAGCACCGGGTTCAACGAGAGCAAGAAGATCTCTACCGAGAATTGATAGTCTTCCTGGGTCCGCTAATAAAGTGGGCTTCAGATATCCCGACTTGAAGATGGGAGGAAGGCCTAAGTGGGCTAAGACCCATCCAATTAAGGCAAAAAATCCCTTGGTCTCGAGGAGAAGAGGTTCACATTAAAGCCTTGAGATCCTGTATAATCCTAATGAAGGCGAATTACATTACTTTCAAATCAGCTTGGTAATAAATAGAGTCGTCAAGTCCTAGCTATGGGCTGGCATTGAGAGAGAGGCAGACAACCTTATATAGAAGCGCAAATGAAGTGAATTAACTATCTTTCTCAATCTGGAATCAAAGGGGTCAGGAAGTCGGATTGGGCTTCCATCTAAGGCCCATTAGCTCAGCAAGGCAGGGATCTCACATCAAGAACAGCTTCAGATCGGTCCTTGAGAGAGGCCCCCTCTCGCATCGCACTAAGTAAATAAGATCTAAAGTCGATAGGAATAATAGGAGCAGATCTATCTGGCTGCGCCTTAGTCCCTACTTGTAGAAGGGAGTCAAGCAGTCTATTTGATTTGGACGGGCTATCCACATGAATACTGATCTAGGATGGCAGACTTTGGAGGATCATTGCCCTAAAATGCTGAAAGTGAGGATCTGTCTCCATCTACTTCCAAGGCATTTATTGAATGCTTATTTGCTCAGGTCTGAAGCAAGAAAGTTAGTGAAATTCACTTTGGTCTGTCTTGCTTACTTTACTTCCTAATACGGAGGATGGGACCCCTTTCTCAACCCTCTTATTAAGGGTGCAGTCGAAGGGGCCTGAGTAGGATCTCTTATCGGCATCCCTTGCTTCAATCTTAAGAGTTCACGGAGAGTATGGGCTTTGAAATCAGAGCAGGGGCAAGAGGGAATCGGATGATCTCCTTCTTCATCGGAGAGGCTTCCCTACCACTTATTATCCCGAAGTCAATGAATACAGATAGGATGTGGAGCTGCAGAGCATATAGCACCTTCTAGAAATGACTGAAAAAGAAAGAAAAAAGGTATAGCATCCTCTTGTAATGAATACTCTACCACACAGCCGAAGGTATAGCATGGAAATCACAAGAGCAATGGATTATGTCAGAGAATGCACGGAAAGAAACTTTGACTTGACCTCCTAGCCTATCACCGCCTATAGTTCTTAAAGAGAGAGCGAGGTCTTGACTGAGATCCTTTCTTTGGCCATCAAGGGCAACTCGTGGAGCAATTGATTGATAGAGCCTCCAGTAACTAAGCTCGAACCTGTTGACCCATAACCACCCATAGCACAAGCGGTTTACTTTGGAGTAAATGATCCGACGGAGGCAATCAGGGGCATATATGGGAGCTACTATGCCGGAACCACTACGGAGCACTGAGTGATATCGTATTCGAGTTGAAACACTATCAGTAGATTCTGTAGATGCAGCAGTTGGAGCAGCGGGAGAGGCAGGGTCAAAAGCAGCAAAAGCTTCTCCACCACCAGCAGTATCTGAGACGGAGGAATGACGTATATAGACCGGCGCTATCCGGTTTAGTGGGGTTATGCGCTGCGCTATCTGTTTCGCGCGCTTAAGCAAGTGATTCGGTTGACTAAGTTGCAGTTCCAAGCACGGATTTCGTTGATTCAGCAAAAATCCAATCCCGCCAGACGCAGATGCGAGGCTATCAGTTTCACCACCCATTGGATAAGCGGTTGACCGGGCCCGCTGCATTCGTTTCGGTTCGAGAGCCAATTGAACTTGTGCCAATTCCCGCTGCTGATCCAGCAATTGAAACAGCAGCATCACAGCGAGTTTCATCGATTGATCGAGTGGTTTAACCAAAAAAATCGGTTCCAACGGCAGATCGGGATCGAGTGGTTGACCTTGAATCATAATCGGTTCATCCCGCAGCAAGGGTAGAGGCACTCGCAGTTCACCTTGCAGTTGTAGAGGTTTCATCTCTTTCATTCTCATAGCCGTAGCCCATCTCACATCATATTCCGGGGTCACTACCAGGTGTTTTGCCCGTAGCTTCGGGGGGTATTCATGTTTGGCATATGCCTGCTCTGACCGAGATCTTTGGGGATGCATATTGAGATCAATGTCCCAGCGAGGGTTTGAGCTACCTGCGCCTGAACCCACAACCATATTGACCCCTCCTAATTCCGGTAAGCCACTGACCATCGACTCATCCCAAGAATCCAAATCAGGAAAAAAGACTTTAACGAGAATTCGAAGCAATGGATGATACGATTCAAAGAAACAAGAACCTATTCTTGTTCCAATCGTTTGAGGAAAGCCCGTTTTTTGGCATCAATGAAACTCTGCGATCTGCCACTCCTCTCCTCATCTCGCCCAGTCTGATAGGCCCAACATTCCACTTTGGCCTAAGATCTAGGGTCCAGAACCGGTAACCAAGTTATTGTTATTGCCAAACCACCAGGCTATAAAAAGGATACTATAATAATGAAATAAGGTGACTCACTCAAATTGTTGAACCTAAGTCTAAAATACACTAGAGCTCGATCTTAGGATTGAAATAGTCAAAAGAAAAACCCACGGTCTCCTTATGCCCGAAAAAAAAATGCGTTCAACACATTTTCTTCTTCACACAGGACTAGCCAGTATCCAATTCATCATAGACTAAAAGAGCTAAAAGTGCGGATCTGGTACATTAATAAGCCTTGGTTGATACGATAAGACTCTCTTCTTTTGGAACTACGTGGACTTTGATCCCGCATTGAAGCACGGGTACGTATTAACTTGGAATTGAAACTTCTTTTTTTTTAGTTTTGAGGAATCACTAAATACAGTACCAGTAATGGGCTTAGTAGGGTGCTAGCACCTTAACCTTCCCTACGCGTAACCGACCCCTCGAACCTATACTTTGATTATTACCAGTCTCTTTTAGGGTTATAAAATAACACCCATTCTTTGATTGGTGGCCAACCATATTCCCATTTTGAGAGAGCGCCTCGTCGTAGGGGCCCCCTTCCGACACATATAATGGAGGTATTTAATGCATATCCGGTTGGAATCACCTCTATCTGGTAGGCATAGAAGTGAGTGCTTTCTATACTTTACATACATTATGAGAGTCAGTCTTACCAAACATAGAATATCAGAATAAATCCATTACCTAGCCTGGGAGATAAAGTGAAGCTAAGTCTTGCCACTTCGGCTTAGAAGAATAAGGGAAGGAGTAAGAAAGCTTACCTGCCCTGCGCAGATAAAGATGTATTAGATGTTTGATACAGTTAAGCCTCTAAAAAAAGACAGAGTACGAGAAAAGATCCTCCTTAATAAGCTAAAAGAAAAGTAAGCACTGATTCCGCATATGTGCTCTTATCCACGTTCATACCATCTATACCTCACTTATATAGAAGAGGAAATCTCACTTTCTTTTAAAAAGCGAGTAAAGGGCAAGCAAGCCAGTCTTATTGTCTTTTAATCAATCCAAGACGAGCAATCATCTCAAGAATCGGCTCAGGGTTCATTTCGACTGAGCAAGGATTCAAGGCAAAAGATATATCGAAGAGGTTGTAGGAAGTTGCTATTTGTTAGGCAACGGCTCTGAATATCCTCGCGCGTTGGTGACTGAGCTACTACCGTTTTATCGGAACTAGGAAATTCGGTTAATAGGTTGAGTAAGAATCTGAGCTTGATCTTGAAAATGACTCAATGAATGAATACGTTTTCTTCAAAAGCCGAGTTATTTCTCTCGAGCTAAGCTTCTCCCCCCTTCCCTGTGGTTGAACGAGTGAGCAAACTGTACCAAAGAGGGATTTCGATCTGATGTAACTGTGCCGCTGACCTGACCGATCCTTACATTCCTTTTATGATCTCGGCATTCAACCTCCTTTTCCTTAGGGCCCTTTCGACCTGCTACACTCAACCACTGAATACTATTTCATATCCAATGCCGAGCTAGCCTCTCTCAACTCCATTAGCTCATTCCCCCGGGCAACCCTCCTTTATTCTATTCACCAGAAGGGGTATTTAAAAAAAGCGGCTAGGCATCCATGCCAACGTCTCGGGGTCTCACCTTTATATTGCGAGTCATCGAATCCTTTCTTCACCATCTGGTCAAGAAGACCAAGACTCTCCCTATTTGCGCAACGTGAAGCCCTCACCTCTTTTTTGACGAAGAGCACGAACTTGGGATCCGTTGAGAAAGTGTGATCTCTTTCTTTTTCGAGAAGACCGCTCACAGGACTGATTCTTTATTGAACTGCCCGAACAAAAGAAGAAGTTATAACTCGACCCTTCTTAATGCTATAAACCTTCCATTGAATCCTGTGCCTAGCGAAGCGAGAGCGATCTAATTCGTGAATCTTGAGAAAAATTGATAATGTGAAGAGCTAACCTAAGAGAGGGAGGATGGGTCTAGCTTGACTCTTGAGAAAAGGATTCCCATGGCGCTCCCTTGCTCTTTGCTGCTTGCTTTTGACCAAGCTTGCTCTCATCTTTTTGAAAAGATTCTATTTGCCATTATTTCTCCAATTAAATGAGTGGAAAGCAGGTTTTTAATCAATCAATACCCCCCCGACCAAGACTAGTTTTCTAGTGAGATGGACTTAGTTCAGGGATGGGAGTTTTTTTTTGTTTTTTTTTAAATAGATGCGAGACCACCCCAATGGGAGCAGCAATCCTTAAGCCATTATGCCAGAGCCAGTCACGCCTGTCTCAATTCGTTAGATTGAAAGGGATGATAGATAGCGATTCGCCGCATTTCTATCTCTTACTATCAAAACAAAAAGAAGACTAGCTTTCTGCTATCTTCACTAACTCGATTCAAGAGCGACTCCCAGACAGAGAAGAAGATTTCATCTTTCTATCCGATATGAATACATTGAATTCTCAAAACTTAAGGGTTCAGATCCCAAGGGGCTTAGCTTTCCAACGCAAGAGAACTTGCTGCTTGCGAGTGCTTCCTCTTTTGAGGAGAATTATTATAGTAGATCTTGCAATTGCAAGGAAAGAAGTCAATCTATATTGGCTGTAAGGGACTCCCAAGAGCTGGCAGGGAAGCCAGAAGGACTCCAATTTCATAGGCTGGGCTTTTTTCTTCAACTTGGCATTTCTGACTGGTACTGGCTGGGCGAAGTAAGGACGAAAGGGAGGGCTCGCAGGTAAAGGATCTGGCCTAGGCCTAACTCTAATGTAAAGGGTACTGGCACTAGAGAAATTACCCTAAAGGAGACGACTTATAGTAAGATTGCCCGGAAACCGGAACTCTTACAGGAGCTTAGTAAATATGGGGTGGTGAACCAGAGCAGAGAAGCCCTTGCCTGGGAGAGGGGCAGGAACGAAATGTACTTATAGCCCTCAAAAATAAAGATAGACTACTATGGAAGGGAAGCCAGAAAGTTTGAAAAATGCCTGGAAGGGGAACTGGCAACTATTATGGCCTATCCAACTACATGGAAGCTTTATACCACCGGCTCGCCTGTCTCCCCGTGCACTTCCACTCCTGGGGTTTTTCCCAGTTCTGGAGATAAAGACTTAATAGGCTAGGCTGACTCAAGTAAATACTCGCTGCTACTAGAAAGATTACCTTCTGTTACGGGAATGCCTACTCAATCAGGGCGAAGGGGATAAAGTAAAACTGCTGTAATGTAACTGCAGCTCCAATTTCAACGGGTACTCTAGATGATTAGAAGGACTCCAATTGGATGGGATTGGATTAGGATTGGCTAGAACCGAACTCTCAATGGCTTACAGGGAAGAAGATCTATTTCTTTTATTTCTTTCTTTAGAAGCTGAGGCGTGAACAAGAGCTGAAACACGTTCAAGCTCAAAGCTACTGGTTCTGTCATACTCTATTCTATTTCTACTCTCGAGTTACCTTTCGAGCAGACTCAGAAAAAGAAGAAGCCCACGGAGCGGTAGCAGCTACTTCTTCTGCTTCTTCGGTTGTTGCCGCCTAATTAGCTACGATCAATGAAAATATCGTAAGATAAGAAAGCTGTGCCACGAACAGCGCTTTGCCCTTTCTATATAAGCTGCACTACGCTGAATGATAAAGATTTCCTGCTTCCATCTATTTGTTGTGGGGCATCCCATGTCTTTGCTTGGTTAAAAACCGGTCATTTTCCTACAAGTCTTCCCCTCCAGATCTATTTAGAAGAGGTAGTCAAAGAGGTTCTCTTACTTACCCAGACCCGCAGCGTGCTTCTGTTTCCTGTTTTTTCCAGCTCCAAAAGTAGGTTTTCTTTTCCTGCGCCCCATTCCAAGAGGCTAGATCGTACTAATCCGACTAATCATACGATGCAGACGTTAGCCCTGAGTCTGCTCGGTCTTCCTCTACTTCAAGTTGAGATCTGATGCCCTCGCCCGAAGTGCTTTTGCTTTTGGCCCGATAACCAGATATAAAATGAAAACGAACTGGCATGCTCACAGGATGGGAGAAGAAATGGAACTGCAATTGGCTGAACGAAAACTCCAACTTCAACCGCCGGGAAAAGAGAAGCAATGCCAACAGTTGTATGTATATCCCTCCCAGGGAAAGAAACAACATCCACGGGCAATGAATGCGCTTCTTACCTTAGGACTGCCTATCCTTCCTCACTTATCTAAGATAACTAGATTTACTCAGAAAAATGAACTGTCTTGCTGGAAAATAAAGAGTGCTAGCTTGCTTTTAATTAATATTATTTCTTTCATTGGAAAATACTCCATCAATCCCACTAGGCCTGTTAGCTCGTTAACCTAGGGAAAGAAATTCTCGGTAAGCCCCTGCATTATATGATAAAGTTAAAGTTATACGCTAGTAACTAGCCCGCGGAATAAAGCAGGAAAGCTAGAATTTACACTCCCTATTCCATTCCTCACTAGAAATATATACTTGAAATATCCTATAATAGTCTTGGTAGACACCCTTTCGTATCCCTGGTAAGACTGCTATCCCTGTTAGGACTGCTATTGGAGGGGCAACTAAGGGCACTGGCTCGCCATCGAAAGAAAGGCCAACTTCTATTTCAACTGAAACTGGCTTGGCTGGAAGATATTTTATTAAGTAAGACTGGCTAGAAGCGCTATAGACTTACCGTCAGAAGTAATTGAACGGGATTAAGAACACTCCCTATTTAATCTCCTTTAGAAAAGAGATCTGAGTGAGGATGTGCCTTGTCTTGTCTTTTCTGTAGCCAACCCAACCTCAGAGAAAGTCAAAGAACGAAGACCCAAGCCATGCGTAAAAAAAAAACCAAGACGAGGTTGAATTCTTAAAGCGTCAGACGGGGGGCAGTTCCGTCTAACGCTTCTCCTTAGAGGGGTAGTTTACTTCCAACCCCCACGAGTGAGTTTTCCAAGTGCCCCCTAGGAGGGACACAAGATCGAGTTGGAGCCTGAAACCCCGCAAAGATACGGAAAAGCCTCCACTTGACGCAGCGAGAACAACAAAGTGCTATGCTATAAGTAGCGCGCTGTTGTTTTTCAGCAGCGTGCCCCCCATTTGAGTAGTGGCAGTTTCATAAAGTAAGCTCGAAGTTACTATAATGAAGTTTTTCAGCTCCAATTTTCAAGCAAACTAGTAAGGGCCAAAGCAATTGATCAGTGCCAGCTTGCCTTCGATAGAATTTTAAAGTGCCTTCTAAATCCACCATCCACCCACGCGCCCACTCCCGGGCCGACCCCTGATATCGAATCTTTCAGGTTTTATATAAGATACCCCTCATCCTTGGGGATAGCTTTCTAGCCCTCCGGATGATAATAGGGGGAAGTTGTTTCTACGTAAATAATAGACGTCCTGCAAAAGTAATCCCCATTTGCATCAGATATTTTTTTCCCTACAAACAAAAAGCCCTCTCATTCTCATTATTCAAATTTAAGGGTCATACCGGGTTGAATGGGTAACTAATTCTCCACTTGGGGTTGGGGCAAGGTTCCTATATTTCCATTACCTGATGATCCCTTTATTCATTGTGATTGTCCATATGAAGAAACTAGCCAGCCCGCCTTACTATCGCTATCGAAAGGCGAGAGGATCATGCGGATTGGGGTAAGGTGAGAGGTCGAAAGGTGAGCTGTACAGCCCAATTAATATAATAGAAAGCGCTCTCTCGGCTCGGTTGTTGAGTGGCAGGCAGCGAACACTCTCTTGTATTGCGATTTGCAGATGTCAATTGCTTTTATTTTATTTGAATTATCGGATAATCTAATCTTCCCATTCATTCCCACTGGTTCCTCCCTGGCGAATGGCCAATTCAGCAAAGCCTTCTATTCAAGGGGGAGTTCACGACCCTTCTCTGCTGCGCGGCTGTTCCCTGGAGTGATAAGAATTGGGGATTAACGGGTTGTTTCTAGAAGCTCCACCTTGAACATGGAGCTATAGATGCAGAACTAGAAATGGCGAACTAGGCTGCGCGGCTGTTCCCCCGAATGGTCAGAATGGGAGACTAATAGGAATTAGAGGAATTGGTTGGGGAGATGGGACGGGATAACTCGGCAAAATAATCCCTGTGAGTCGGGTTCATCGTATAGTGTAATAAAGGGTTGCCCGACCCGTGTAACAACGACGGACTTGGTGATTCAGAGCCGCTTATCAGAATGGTAATCGAGACGCCGGCGTTAATGCCGCTGGTAGAATTGCAGCGCATCGATGAGTATCACGTATATGAGGAGTGGACGGCTGGCTTAAAGCACAGTTGGTTCTAAACCACCAACTAGTACCAGTATCTTAGACTCCCAGTCTCAAGAATCACGGATCAATCACCTTGATGGAATGGGGAGCTAATGGGAAGGTTCTAATAGGAGGGAATCACTAAACCGCCACTATTGAGAGCGATTTGATAGAATGGGATAGATACCTACCCTATTCGAGAGAATAGACGTATCTCCAGAAGGGAAGGGGGAATTGAGTCTGTTATATACGTAGCAACAACCTTAACTACCCCACTATCACTTCTTGGACGGAACCAACAGCGTTTATTTACTGATCAACGGCTAGCTTGCAATAGTGGAGAGCATAGTAACCTCGAAGTCTCGCTTGAGATGGATGGGGCAACAGTCATAGTAGGCCATCCACCACATACCACGTTGATGGTCGCAGTGGCGCCTGGCGGCTTCATACTTCGCTGGGAGATAATTGGCCATCCTATTATTAATATCTCCTTGGCGGGAGATAATAAGCAACCCTCTTTATATTGATAGCTCCTCCATCGCCTCTACCCGACTAAATGGATTCTTCGTTCAATGCCCCATCCATTGGTGCAACAGCGACGGGAGCGACTCGCCCCTTCATCCATTCATCAGCTTTGTTCCGGCCGCCTTCCCCAACCTCTCTCATACCCGCGGTTGTTAACTAGCGAGCTAAAGGCGGGTCGCTAGGCGGATCCAGCCCGGTGAGCATAGTAGGCGCTGTGACAAATCAATACCCGTTGACCGGGTCGTCATAATTCTCTCTAACAACTTCAACCAGGGAATCATAATAGGGATTGTTGATAATACAAATCTAAGCGATGAGCTATGTTTTGATAGTAAATTTCTACGGCTTTGGAATCGGGGAAAGCAAAGCAGTAAGGCGGATGTAAGTGCCTCC
The DNA here is from genome assembly GCA_948193065.1 of Aleurites moluccanus. NCBI lineage: Eukaryota > Viridiplantae > Streptophyta > Magnoliopsida > Malpighiales > Euphorbiaceae > Aleurites > Aleurites moluccanus. Next base: position 5,367 of record CANXYC010593752.1, on the reverse strand, counting down.
GCTTGGGGAGGGAGAAAGGAGGATTGAGAGTAGCGACTGTTTAGTCAAAACCAAAACAAAGCACTCTGCTATTTCTCTTGTTGGAGCAGGCTCTGAAAGGGCTGGTTGTTTCGGGGCAGATCAATACCCGGACGGGGAGCGGAAGCACCTGGGGCGTTACGAAGTTGCCTCGACTACTTAACCATGCATGCGGGCATCTTGAATGACGAGAAGCACAGTAGGGTTGTCAAATCATAATAGTAGAGCGAACTCTACTTCCCCTCCACTTGAATGAAAGGAAACCTGGCAGTTCTCGTAGTGGTGACCACATACCTTACATAACATACGGATTCAAACTTTACCGTTGGTGCGAGTTGCTCCTTTTCTCTAGCTGCTGCTGAATAGAGTCATTCAAATGTGGAACTGGAACGAGCTAACTAACTGGTGGAATCCATCCCCCCTTGAAGCTGCCGGGTGGAATACTACTCCTTCCTTTGTCCTTCGGTTAGTTCCAGAACAGAAGAGGTCATGAGGTCATCAAGGAAGAAGCGAAGCTGTTGGCAAGAAGAACAACGGACTAATGAGTGCTTGACTGCGGCGAGACTGGCTGCTTGATTCACTGAGTCACTGCTTGTGACTGCCTCTCGTAATGGAGGGAGATCCTGGGGCCGAGTAAGGTCCCACTTTCTTTCTTGCTGATAGCCACGGTCCCACTCTCCTTCTTGTCGATAGCTACCTATGCGGGCAGCAAGTAAACGCTCTCAATGACCATTGTGACTTTTAAGCCGAGTGAAACTCTCTTCTCGCGGGTAAATATTCATACGTTAGGGATGGAAACCTCGCGCTTTCCTTAGTTGATTTTGAGCCCAAAGCATTTCAAGGAGTTGAAAGAAGCTCAGTTGAGTCTGCTGTTACGGGTTTTGAGACTGAGAGTTCAGTTGAAAGCTCTTGTTCAGAAGAAGCATCGCCTGGAGCTCGAGTTCGTCGGGTAACTCCGTGGAGGCGATCTCATCGGCAAATCTTGGGGGGAAATCTTCTCACTGAATTCTTCTCCAGCAGAACTTCTTCTTGCGCGATCCCGGAGGTTAATAAAAAAAAAATAAAGAAGGATCTGCTGTTTCAAAGGTTGATGGGTCGGGATCCTTTTCTGTGTCGTCAACAAAAGCGTAAACTGGACCTGGAGCTTGATCCATTCCTAACACCGAGACCGGGGGATCTGATCCAAAAGAAGCTTCTGTTGCTGTTACCGTGGGTTCCTAAAGGCTGTCGGATCATCCGGCTTGGATCTGTTGTTTCTTCCATCTCAAACGTCGAAGGAGGCTCTTTCTTTAGCTTGGAACCGTTTCAAATGCTCGTTCTTGACCCCTCTTTGATTATTAGGGATCATCTGACCCGGAAGTTGGACCGGACCGTCTGGCCCGGAGATTGGGATCCGCCTGGTGCGTGTCGTGGTCTTCGTTCGGGTCACACCGCGGATAGGGCACTAAAACAAAACAGCCAAGCGCTGTGGCGCAGTCTAGTGAAGATAGCTAATGGATTCCTTTCCCAGGCCCCATGCGGAGATGTGTCAACGGAGGAAATCAATAATAGAAAGAAAGACGTGCTGTGTGGCGCTGCTTCGCGACCGGTTCGCTCAATTAATTGAAAGAAACTAGCCGATTGACACGCCTGACGGCTTCCGTTCTAGTTCCAGGGTTGTCAACTAGAACAAGCTATCCGAATTTTTCTGAAGATCTTTCAGAGAAGTTAGATAGTGAGATAAACATCAAGGGAATACTATTCGAGTAGAGCGACTTCTGTTACCTCTTATAAGAATCAATGAAAGCTAGCCTAGCTATTAACCATTAGTATATAGTAAGTAAAGCTCGTCCCTACCTCCTGATTATAGCCAGAAGCTGTCTCGTTGCTTGTAGTTGCGTGTTGTTGCTTGTAGATGTTCATAGTCTCTCTAAAAAAAAATGAGTCTTCCTCTGGTTCATTAGCTCAAATCAAGCAATAGTGGATGATGATCTTTCTTCGAAGTGCGCTATGGAACGAGAAACTCACGCCCAGTAGAGCTCTATGCGTTCAGAGCTGCGGCTTGCATAGAGCCGGTCTCCGATGAGCGTAAGATCCTATCGTATCTTTACAAGCAGATAGACATGACTCCACGTTAGAGGAAATAACATAGGGACAGACACGCTCTTAGGGTGACTACTACTCTATTGAAATAACCGGACCGTTACGCCTACCCTTCTTCCTGATTGAATGAGTGAATGAGCTAATCCTTCTCTGTCTCACACTCACTACGGGACAGATAACTCATTGCTCCCGCTTTTCAGGGATTTCTGGGATATCATTGGGAATCGCTATCTGCCATCCTTGGCTCTGCTCAAGAATCCATTGCAATTGGGGAATCCCGTTCGAAATCAATCCCTTTTTTCTCTGTCTGTGCGCTTGGCATCGCTTTAGCCGCATTGCTATTGCTATCTGGGAATCGGGAATCATTTTTTTCTTTTTGGTACTGGTTTATTGGTTTATTAGATAAGAGTATATATCCCTATTTCTAAAGTGGGATTCTCTTTCTATCGATCGCTTTCGCCTCCTCTTCCTCCTCTTTCCAAATGACAGCTTCTTCTAAAACGACCCTTTACCTAGCCTATGGTTTCCGAAAGGTGTATGCAAGCTAGCGCTCCTGCTACAAAGACGCTAGGGCTTCTATCTGCACTGCTATAGCTATGGGGAGGCTCACAAAACAGAGATCTGGACTTCGATCAATATGGGGTGCTGCTTGAAGCTCTCTTCTCTATCCCATCCACCACCCATATGAATAGCGAAGCGAAGCCTTACCCAGATCGAGATGAGAAAGACAGGGCAATTCCCAAGCGTCACTCACACGAATGTTTAATCGACAGCTCTGTTCTCCTTCCCCATACCAGATCGAAAACAACAACCTTGAGGCATCTACATTGATTGAGGAATCGTACCTGTCACGTTGAACCATGTCTGTCAACGGTGAAAGATAGCCCTAAAGTGGGAGATAGGATTTCTCAACTGTCGATCGACGTGACAATCATGCCTGCTTGACAAAGCCTTTTGCAGTCTCCCAACAAACGAAAAAGGATTGCTGCGAAAGCTGTGCTCGACGCTCTTTTTCCTATTCCACTGCGATAAGGGGTCTTTCCCGTTAAGATATCATATACTCTTTGAAAGCTTCCCTTGAATAAGGAACTTCTTCCCGATCTGCCGCTTTAGCATTTTTCGTTTAAAAAGCCATTTCCCCTCATTTTGAACAGTGCTTAGCTTAGGTCGGCTAAGCGGACCCCGGTGGGATAGCTTTCTTAAGGATTGGCTGTCCTAAGGTAAGAGGTTTCTTTCTTTTCTTTCAGAACCTGACGTTTTTGAGTCTTCGCTTGAGCGGGTACTCAAGCTCGAGTGAAAGTTCAACGAATCCGAGATAGGAAGGACTATTAGTAGGGCGAAGGCTTTTCTAATCTTTAACTGAAAGTAAGGCTTCACTAGTGATATCCCTGGTATGAGTTGAGAATGTCAGAGGAAGTATCCTCTTCTAGGGCCAACTCCCTGTGTTATTGTAGCGAAGCGAGGCTTTTCACCGACTGATAATACCACCGAGTCAGTAGTAGTCCCAATAGTGGAATAGTCTATCCGATTAGACCTGACGCCGCCCTAGCCTAGCCGAAGCAAGCTTGTTGCGCGCGATTCTAGCATACGCTCGTCGGCTCGTTCCTATCAAGCACCACAGAGTGCTGCGTGAGAAGCTTTAAGAGATAGGGGCCGCAAGGCCGCCTTTCCTTATGGCATAACAAGAGCAAGGAATGGGAAGGATAAGGCTTTGTAAAAACCTGGATTCTCTTTCTCCGCCTTGGAAGCAGTCTGATTTTCCCTGCCCGGAGAAAGAGAAACCATTGAATGGGGAGGACGAGACTCTTTGATCTCGGTTGACCGGAGATATCAGTGAATATCGTACGACCGCCGCCATTCAAGATAAGCGGCTCGGCTTACTAATTGAAAATTGCATTATAGCCAAGCCGTGAGCTACTCCCTACCCATAGAAAGAGGTTTTCGAATTAGTGATAGAGGCGCCTTTACCTGTGTGCATATGGATAGCACCCTTTTAGGTTAGGTAGGGAGTTGTTAACGCAATAGTAGACTCGACTTGTCGATGGAGATGTACCTTGTGGGGGGGCAGCCGAGAACAATTCAGATAGTTCAATGCCCGGGTTGCCAGCAGTAACGGAAAGAGTTGGTTCAGCTATGCCCATCTCTACCTCTCGCCCAGATGAAGATCCTTGGATAGAAGATATCAATGCGCCATTCTCGAAAACAAACTTTCTTCGTTATCATAATAAAAGCAGCAGCTTTCAACTCTTTTCCCGGGTGGATTGATAGGGCTTATACCGCTCCGTGGGCCTCTTAGCAAACTCAAATGCCCCGCGAATGAGCCAGTGAATGAACCGACGATGAGAGGGTCAGTCGATCCAACGTTTTCAACCCACCCCGACATAAGGGAAAGGAGGGCTTGCCCCTTACCACTAGAGAGTCCGGTGAATTCGTGGTTATTGACAGGGGGTTCGGCATTAGAAATCAATGTCGGAGATGGCTAGAGACGGCTTCGCCCTTTGTAGGAGAATCACCCGAGCTTAATTAGCGCGAGCGGCACCTTCCCTCCCATTCGCTCATCCATGAACTCTCTCTGAACCAGCTTCTCTCTTCGAAGAGAACTGATTGTACTTTTAGCCTAGCATGGATATTTTCTTTTCTATAACTAGTTTGAAGTAGTACTTTCTATAGCTTCTATAAGTCGTGATGTGTGGTCGTAGAGTGGATATTGACTTTTCTATGCTTCTATAACTATGCATCTTATAGAGAAAGTACTACTTAATAGAGACTTTCCTTTCTTTTCCTTTTCTTAGTTAAGGTTATACCACGATGCCCTTAAAGCCTATATGCGATGGATAGACTGAAGTAACCATAACATATTTGCTATTTGTTTAAGTTGCTTACGTGAACATAATTTCTTTCTAAATGAAAAAGAATGTCCACAAAAAAAGAAGTCTTTTTTTTTACGAGGTACAACTATAAATTACTATTTCTTTGTTACGAAATCGACCATGGATCAATTCCCCTTTTATTGGGGAGTATTGAATAGACCCAACATTCTGAGCTTCATCTTACTCCTCCCAAGAGACATGTCAAAGCCAGGGCATCCCCATTGGATTGAATGGGATGACACTTTCTCATTCCGAATCTGTAAAATCAGAATTTCGATCAAATCACACATCGCAGTATACTAGGCCTTCTAATTCTTTAAGAGGTTTATCTAAAAGATTTGCGATATAACTAGGAAGACGTTTAAAATACCACACATGAGTTACTGGGCATGCCAGT